>APFE031318452.1:294552-365206 GCA_000404065.3 Pinus taeda
CATGTGTACTTGAAGAAGCCAAGTACACATCCCCACCTTCATCTGAGGTGGTTTTCGCCTCTGTAGAAGGAGCATCATCAGATCCCTTTTCTTTATCAGGAGCTTTAGATTTACAGTCCCTTTTGTAGTGCCCTTCCTTTCCGCATTTCCAGCACACCACCTTTACAGGTTTTCCTGGAGATTTAGATCTCCCTAGAGCATCATCAGAGCCCTTTCCTTTATTGAGAGCTTTAGATTTATAGTCCCTTTTGAGTACCCTTCCTTTCCGCATTTCCAGCACACCACCTTTACATGTTTTCCTGGAGATTTAGATCTCCCTGGAGCATCATCAAATCCCTTTCCTTTATCAGGACCTTTAGATTTACAGTCGCTTTTGTAGTGCCCTTCCTTTCCACATTTCCAACACACCACCTTTATAGTTTTTCCTGGATATTTAGATCTCCCACTCGATGACTTATTTTTGTTTCTATTCTGGGACCGTCCTCGTATAGACAAGGCAACACCATTTTGGCTCTCCATATTTTTTTGTCTCATCTCCTCCGTCAGCAAAGATGAGACTATTTCATCAAACTGCAAGGCAGTTGCATTGATACCTATTGCAATAACCAGACTATCCCACGAATCTGGTAGAGAACACAACAAACTGATGCACTTATCTTCATCTAAAATTTTAATATCAACAGATGCTAACTAACTTACCACAATATTAAATGCGTTCAAATTCTCTGTCACCATGTATCCATCTTTCATCCTCAGATTATACAGCTTTTTTTCCACAGGAAAAATTTATTCACCAGAGAATTAGATTGGTACAAAGTCCTTAACTTGTCCCACAAAGCCTTTGTCGTAGCTTCCCCTGATACATTCACCAATATTGAATCTAAGACACATAATCGTATTGTGCTTTTTGCCTTCTGATCCAACTTCTTCCATTCTTCATCGGACACTCCCGTTGGTTTAGTACCTGGATCTACCGTGATCCACTAATCTTTATCCATCAACACATCCTCCATCTTGAGTTTCCACAGCTCAGAACTATGGCCATTAAATTTCTTGATCTCTATCGTTCCACTACTCGCCATCTTCTTTCACCACTATAATTGATCTCGCAGATCTCCCACTGAACATGGTCTACCATAGGCCTAAGCGAAGCCCCTCAGCAACAAAGGTGTCCCCTTGAAGCCAAAACAGCTCCGATACGAAATGTAGGTTTTAACTACATACAAAAATTACCTGCATACGAATTCTAAAACGCATAAAAAAAATGCGAGAGCATAACACATAAAACACATATACATAGAGATTTTCCCCTGGATCCCAAAACTGAGACTACCAGCTTGATTTTTCATTATGTTCCTTTCAATGTTATAGTACATATTTATACATGCCGAAGAATCCAATACCATGGACCAAAAACCGTCGCGTCCAAAACCATGGACCGAAAACCATCACGTCCAAAACCATGTGCGAAAATCATGCACAGAACCATAGGTGGGTCCACCCAACCTAACATAGGGTCCAAAACCAAAATTTTCTGGGGCGCTGCCCCGGACCCCATAGAGTGGGGTTACCTGCACCCCTCAAACCCCCTGTGACCCCCAGCCCTCCCGCTATACAATCGGTGCAATGAAGGGGGGGCTCCGCCCCCCCTCTAACCTCTGTTTAACTACATGGGCTAGTCGTGGAAAGAATATAACACAACCCAATAGTCTTGGGGTGTGTAATACTGTTGGGACAATTTATATACAAATATTGAAAATGGAATCCTCAACATTGGGTCATGGCAAAAATCAAGAAAATCTTGCAAGGCCACAACGACAAAATTATAACTAAATGACCATAGCCTCATTAAAGGTTTTGACATAATGGTAACAATATTCCTTTAGAAATGAAGACCCTATTTTAGAGGGTACCAATAACCACCAATGGCCTCTCAATGTAACCCTAGAAGGCATAAGAGTAAGAATTAGTAAAAACTTGGGCCATGCATTTGAACTGGGAAAAGATCTTTGATAGCTATGATTCCAACCCGACATTTGTTCTGACGAGAAAATAAAAAGAAATTTAAACCTGTAATTGACCACAAGAAATAGGTACTCATTAAATTATGCAGTACATTGGGAGGTGAATCGAAGGTTAAAATGAAAGAAACAGAAAACAATTATACTTGCAATCAAAGAACCGAGACCCATGAGAATGCTTATGACCTTGTGCAAAATAATGAATGATTTAGAAACCACCAGAGGAATTCTAAGGTGAAGAAAGAAATAAAACAATAATAACTTAGGGTTATAATCATCGAATTATTTAAGGAATTTACCTTGTGCGACAACTATGTGTGCCAATTGATGCCAGTCGAGTGTACTTCTGGGTGGAAACCATTTTCAAACCTTGGAAATACCATTTGGAGATGTTTGGAGTTTCAACTCAAACTCAAAACAAAAGAGACCTACAAAAGTAGATATCGTGGGAACTGAGAAATTATCACACCATAACATAATTTTTGGATAATTACCCTATGTAAAGGAGAATATAAACAAAAATAAAGAAAGAAGGACACCCATACCTTGTAGTAGTAAAGACCTATCAATTCAATGCCCTTAATAGTGGAAGGATGGTTGTAGATTATAGGGTGGTGAAAATACTGTACTTGGATAAATGCTGAGTTGTAGAGCTCGCCCTACACAACTATGAGTGGTGTGGTGCGATGTGAGAGGGGTAGTTACCCTATCGTTAAACACACATTTTTTCCATCATTGATTCTAACCCTAACCTCCAAGCATCATTAATCTCGTAATAACTTAACTGCACAAAGTTTTATGGTCTTAATGTGTTACAACTATCCATTTCTAGAACATTTGGGTGGCATTGAACATGTACATGTACCAAGGTTGATAATTCCATAGTTGGATGATCATGACAGGCCTTATTAGTCTCCTCGATAAACACATGTCAGAGCTAGGGTAAAGATAGGAGTTATATATATGCACAACAATAACTTGGTTGTAAACGATAATATTACCCAATGAAAAATTAATGTTATTATAATTCTAAATCCTACTAATGCTTAGGCTAAGTGCATGAAAATCAATAACTAGCTATTATAAATGTAAAGTAATGCCAAGAATAACAAGACTCTAGAAATATGGTATGCCTAAAATAAATTGTATTGTTCCTATAATATCGCCAACATGAAAGCTTAGATACTAAATTAACAATAGTCATAGTCATAAGTAAATATATTATATATATATATATATATATATATATATATATATATATATATATATATATATATATATATATATATATAATATATATATATATATATATATATATATATATATATATATATATATATATATATATCTATAATGATGGGAAAGGTATGTTATAGGTGGTATTAGAGCCAGTTTACAACACTGTGGCTTATTCAACTAAAAATCCAGAAAATAATAGAATTGTATTTTATGTTTCACATAAGGGAAGAACAAGGAGCCAGTGACATGACAACATCACCTAGAGGACCAAGTTTTATACCCTTATTACGACCCAATCTAGAAATGTGGGTATAGTTAGGTGAAGGACCCCAGTCCACATCTGTAATACATTTTGAAATAGTGTATCATTTAAGAGCAAAAGAAACCAACATAACGGATGACCATGAGTGATTGATGAGAGATCAAGAAAGAATAATTAAGAGCCTAAGTGATAGGAAGAATAAAAGGACCTCAGCCCCAACTCCTAATAATGGAAAAAAATCATAATCACATAGGAAATGAGAGGATAATGTTCCGAAGAGAAGTCCTACACATGAATCTGAAAGTGGTAAAGAAACTGAGGAAGAGGAATCCAAAAATGTTTCTCGGGGAAAACCATATAAATCATCGAAAGATAAAAAATGGAGCTCCAAGGGGAATTTAAGAAAATCAAACGCCCAATGTTTGATGCTGAATCTGAGGAAGGAGCACAATTATTCTTCGTAAATATTAACAAGTATTTTCAGAATTATGTGTATGATAGTAATTTCAAGGCTCGTCTAGTAATCTATTAGTTTCAAGAAAAGAAACCTTGTGGTGAGAAGAAATCAAGGTGGTTCATGGTATTGATGAACAAGGGGTAATTTGGGATAATTTTAACTAACATTTTAGGAATAAATACCTCACCGAGAGATACTATGATGAGAAAGCCAAGGAATTTCATGACCTTAGATTGGGTCGGCGATCTATGGACAAATATGTTGCATAATTAACTTCCTTGCTGAAGTATGTTCCCTATATACACTAGGAAAATTCCAAGGTACATCGTTTCATAAGTAGTCCGTTGGTACCCATAAAGGAATGCTTGAAGTTTGATAATCCCAGGACCATGGATGAAGTTATCCATAAGGTGCGAATTTTATATGAACAACTGAAATAGAAGGGAGAGAATAATAACCATGGACAAGTAATAAGGGGCAGAAATACCCCTAGAACAGTGAGAATGCAAAAGTTGTAGTGTCTAAGAATTTTAATTAAGGGTAACCAAGTAAATTTTCCAAAAAAGACAAACATAAATATGAATTTCAGAATGAACCTAGACAATTAGAATTTTTAGGTAAACCTAATTACAGTAAGGCATAGAAACTAGCAATACAATAGTGGGGTTGTGGGAAACCACATTACCTCAGGGACATCCCTTACTGTGAAAATATGGAACAATTAGAAAATGTTCAAGAAGAATCTATAGTAGAAGAGGTGGTGAGAATTTTTCTTAGGATCAAAGCTACCTTAGAGGACTGACAACCCAAGCATCAATTCACAATGGTCAAATTTGAAGGTGAAATTTGCAGTCATGCTATGTCTATTTTAATAGACACTAGGGAAAGTTTAAGCTATATTAGCCCAAGATAACATAATTATATCAATTGAAAGTTAGTAAATTCAAGCATCTATGGTTGGTTCAGTTGGCCACTAGACCCAAAAGGAGAGTTACAACAAAAGTTGAGAAATGTCCAATAGAATTGGTAGGACAACCAACAAAGATAAATATGAACATTTTACCCCTAGGCTCTTATAAAATTTTGGTTGGCATGGACTGGCTGGAAAAATAATGGTCCATTATAAATTGTAAAGACAAAACTATTGGTTATGTTAAAGAGGGAGGATGTACGTAGGAAATTCAAGGAATAGTAAGACTTGTAATGTTAATACAAATTACAACCTCAGAACTAAAGAAACATGTATTAGGAAGGTCTATCAATTTTTTACAATTCAGGTATGATGCTATAACTCTAAAGAAATGAAATCCACTTTAGAAAATCTTCCTATTGTCCAAAACTTTGCAGATGTATTTCCTAAAGAAATCCTAAGACTACCCCCTAAAAGAGATATTGATTTTATAATTGAATTAATTTCAGGGGCCACCATAGTGTCTGAGGCACCCTATCACATGATAATTCTAGAATTTACTGAGTTGAAAATGAAATTACAAGAGTTTTTAGACAAAAAGTACATCTGTCCTCGTTGTCTCCATAGGGAGATATTGTGCTTTTTGTCAAAAATAAAGATGGTAACTTGAGGCTATGTATTGATTATCAACAATTGAATAAATTAACCATCAAGAATAAGTACCCACTACCTCAAATTTACAATTTTTTCAATCGAGTTTAGGGTGCTACCACAGTATCTAAAATTGATTTATGTTCAGGATATTGTCAAATACAAATAAGAGATGAAGACTTTTGTAGAACTACATTTAGGACTCCTTATGGCTGATATGAGTTTATGGTCCTACCTTTTGGGCATACTAATTCCCGAACCACATTTATGTGCCTCACGAACAACATATTTCCCCCATATCAACACGAGTTTTTTTAAATGTTTTTTGATGATATCTTGATTTTTTCAAAGAATCTAGAGGAGCATAAAAGACATCTCCGAATAATCTTGCAGACTCTATGAGAACACCAACTATATTCTAAACATCAGGGGAATTTTTAGGTCTGAAATGGGCCTCCTAAGAAAAATGTACAACCAAAATAAACTTTATAAGAACCAATAGGGTTCAAGATGATGATGTCAACCATGGGGGATGATTTGCCATTTTTAGAGTAAAAAAGTAAAAATTTTAAAAAATAATATAAAATAATAAAGCTTTTCCAACTCGTATTTTCAACTTATCTCCCTAAGGTTTTACTCAAATTTTGAGTGGGAGTATTTATTAGATGTAAAATTTAATTCCTCATCTAAGGAGTAGCCATGCTGCATACTTTCAATGGAACCTACTACAAAAATGAGAAATACGTGAAAAACATAATTGCAATTATGTTTTTCATGTATTTATCATTTTTCGTGTACTAGGGTCCATTGAAAGTATGAAACATGGGTACTCCTTGGATGAGGAATCACATTTTACATCCAATGAGTGTTTTTGCTCGAAATTTGAGTAAACCCATATGGAGATATGTTAAAAATACGAATTGCAAAAAAATAGCCTTTTCTTTTTTCCCTCTATGATATAATGTAATCTTATTTTATTATTTCCACTATTATTTTATAATTTCTTTATGAGGCCCATTTTAGACCTCAAAATTTCCCTGATGTATATTAAATGTGAGTTATTCAATAATAAATTACAATATTTGGGGCATGTGATAACCCAAGAAGGGATATTTGTAGATCTGGAAAAGATAAAGACAATTATGGAATGGATTGTTCCTAATAATGTTGCAGATAATTAGGTCCTTTATGGGACTAGACGGCTACTACCATTGCTTTATAATCGAGTTTTCAAAGGTAGCCTACCCCATAACCTCATTACAAATGAAGGCGAGAATATTTAATTGGACACTGGAATGCCAAAATAATTTTGATTAGCTAAAGCACTTGTTTGCTATAACCCTTATTTTGAGAATTGTAGATCCCGAGAAGGAATTTGTTGTCTATACAAATGTAGGCTAGGAAGGAATAGGAGGAATGTTAATGCAAGAAGGTCAAGTGGTAGCCTATGAGTCCCAAAATAAAGGAGCATGAGCAAAGGTACTCAAATTATGACTTAGATTTAACAAAAATGGTTCATGCTTTAAAGGTTTGATGACATTATCTGTTAGGAGAAAAAAATTGATGACTAGTCATTATAGCTTGACCAACTTCTTCAAACAGCCCACACTTAACACTCGATAAGTGCGGTGGACCATTTCTTGAGTGAGTTCGATTTGACATAAAACACTTGAAAGGTAAAGAAAAATGGGTGGCAAATTCTCTAAGTAGAGGACTGAATCTTATTTATGAAATTTCATTAGTCAAGTGAAATACAATTTTTTTGATCAGAATATAAATGCAGCCTTAAAATATCAAGAGTATCACTTTTACAGCATAAAATTAAATAACTAGGGTATGAAAATAACATGGATGACTTTCTAATTTATAGGAATCAAATTTATGTTCCTAACCAATGGCCACTTAAACAACTAATTTTGGATGAATATCATAAGATTCCTTATGCTGCCTTCCCTTGTTATCAGAAGTTGATCCCTTCTTTAAGGAAGGGTTTCTTTTGGCATGGCATGAAAGGGGAAGTAGCAAAATACCTTGAAAAATGTATAGAGTGTCGATAGGTGAAAGCATATCATCAACATCTAGTAGGCTTGCTTCACCCATTACCCATTCCTAAGTGGAAATGGGAACATATCACCCTAGACTTCATAACGATTTTACCCTAGTCAAAAAGTAAAAATGATTTGGTAATGGTTGTTGTAGATAAGTTAAGAAAAACAACTCATTTTATCATAGTACAATTGACTTATAAATTAGTTCAAATTGCTGATATATTTATGAGGGAAATTGTCCACTTGCATGGCATACCTAAGACAATAATTTTTTATCGATATGTAAAATCTACTTCTTCCTTTTGGAAAGATTTATTCATTAGATTAGGTACCCATGTGTAATTTAGCATTGCTTACCATCCATAGATGGATGGAAAAACAAAATGGGAAAAACAAGTATTAGAGGACATGTTGAGGATGTATGTCTTGCAACAAACTACCAAGTGGGAAGAATATCTCCCCCTGATAGAAATCTCATAACAATAGCTATCATGCTTCTTTAACAATGAGTCCATTCAAATTTTTGTATGGACAAAGATGAATAACACTTATTAAATTGAGTTATCTTGAAGATAGAATGGTGTTGGAACCATATATGTTAATATAAATGGAGAAAATTATGCAAATGGTGCGGGAAAATTTGAAAGCTTCCCAAAACCAACAGAAAACATATGCAAACAAAAGGTGAACCTATAGAGAATCTCAGGTGGGAGAAAACATATATGTAAAGGTCAAACTGAAAAACATAATTTTAATATGGGGAACCTATGCAAAGTTAGCTCCCGATTCTATGACCCTTTTGAAATACTTGTAAGGATTGGACCTATGGCCTATCAACTCGTGTTACCTAGTCATATATGCATACACAATGTATTTCATGTTTCTTTGTTAAATAAATACATACACAATCCTAATCATATTATTCATTGGCATAATGTTCTGGTAAACAATTAAGTTGGAATGATTATATTGTTTTATTAAATGGAAATTGATAGAAACTATTGGTTTTCATAATGATTGTGGATGTAGGTCAAACCAGACGGACAGTCCCTGGTTGATCCTCTACGCATACTAGATCAAAGAGAAAATATTCTATAGAAACAATTAATCATCTAGGTTAAAGTGTAGTGGAAGCACTTCAGCCCAGAAGAGGCTACCTGGGAAGATGAAAATTTTATGCATGAGACATATCCAAACGTATTCTAAGGGCAAGGAAAACACAGAGGGAAATGTTCTATTGAGGGGGGGAGATGTAATACCCCTTAGTAACTTGTAAATATTTTATTTACTTTTCCTATTGAATTTTATTTTACAAAATATGGGTCATGTTAAGGATCAGACATGGATATATGATGTTTATAAATGTTTTCTATTTTTATAATAAAAAAAATGTTGCATAAGGGAAGTCGTGTAAATTATGATGGGAAAATGTGCAAAAGAGAATTTCACTTTCCAAACATTTACATGACAATTAGGAAAGGCCCAAGAGGGGCTAAGGGTAGAGGTAGTTTCCTACCCATATTCCTCTCCCTAGAGATAGATTATATCACTAAGGGAAAAGGGTTGGAAAAGAGGGTGAGAGGAGAAAAATACTGAGGAAACCCTGTTGTTTGGAGCAGTCCCAAAAGAAAAATAGTTGTTGAGCTTAAAACTCCTTAGAACAAGATATTGTTAGAGGAGAGAAGGACATCTAGGAGGAATTTTGTGCTAGACCAAGTGTGTTCATTGTTAAGAAATTGTTTTGAATGTGAAATTGGTATAGGGGGGATTTGGTAGAGGAAACCATTTTTTGTGGTTTGGAGGAGCATTATTTCGCCCACTGCGATTTTGTGGCAGGCAAAACTGGTTGAAGCGAATAAGTGATGTGTTAAAGTGTTCTTTTTGTATGTTTATTCTTGTTCATGCTTTACAGATGGTTTTGCTCATGATTTGAGTCTAGAATGGTATGATATTTATTGTTTAACATTGACTTAGGTTAGTTACTAGGTCGTAATGGAAAAATTGTATATACATCCATCAACCTAGTGATAGTCCTAAAATTTTGTAATAGGTATGGAAAGAGGATGGAAGGCATTAGAATATGGCCTAGACGAATTTCCAAACAAAGTTTATAATATGAATACTATGTTTATATATATTTGAAGTAAGTTGAAAATTGGGTAGAAAAGTTGATACTAATCTATAATATCTTCCATAATTCAAATGGTGGAATTTCCAAAAAATCAAATCATGTAATTGTAGGGTTAAAATATGAAAGTTTGTGCAAAGAACTATGTAACTTTTACAGGGCTATATGATATTATCATAATAAAACTATTTCATCATCCAAAAGTGCATTAAAAGGATAACCAAACGAGAGGTGTAATGAACATTATTGAAGAAAGTAGAAACTACAAATTTTATTCCATCGCACCTAGAAAAAATCTCAAATATAGTTGAAAGAGAGAACTATAATATAAACATCTAATTATACATGCAACCACTGATAGAATGCAGAAGAAAAATAACATTCTATGACATGGTTTTAAGTACATATGTGCAACATTAAATAACCAAATAATCGCCCAGGTAATATAAAAACATCAAGTTTTGTGGCATGTAACATTGTCGGGACAAGATATATACAAATATTGAAAATGGAACCCTTGACATTAGGTCATGGTGGAAATCAAGAAAATATTGCACGGCGGCAAGGTTGAACTTATAAATTAAATAACCATAACTTCATTAAAATTTTTGACATAATGATAATAATGTCCCTTCATAAATTAAAACCATATTGCAGAGGGTATAAATAACCACATCTAGGCTCTTAACACAACCCTGGAAGGCATAAAAGTAAGGCATAGTAAAAACCTAGGCCATGTAGTAGAACTGTGAAAATCTCTTTGATAGTTACGATTCGAACTTGACGTTTGTTCCAATGAGAAAATAAATTTAGACCTTTTATTCACCTGAAGAAACAAGAACCTGTTAAATTATGCAGTACATTGGGAGGTGAACCCAAGGTTAAAATGGAAGAAACAAAAAATAATTATACAAACTATTAGAGAACCAAAACCCCTCAAAATGCCCATGACACTGTGTAAAATAATGAATGATTAAGAAACTACTAAAGCAATTCTAAGTTGAAGAAATAAATAAAATAATAATAACCTGGGTTATAATCATTGAATTATGTAAGGAATTTACCCTGTGCAGTGGCTATGTGTGCCAATTGATGTCGGGTGAGTGTGATTTCAAGTGACAATCTTTCCTAAACCTATAAATCCCATTGAAATATGTCTAGAGTTTTAACTCAAACTCAAAAAAGAAGAAGACCTGTAGAAGTATATATCAAGGGAACAGAGAAATGATCACACAAAACCATCATTTTCAGAGAATTACCTTATGTAAAGGAGAATCTTAAAAAAAAAAAAAAACACCCATACCTCGTCGCAATAAAGACCTAAAAATTCAATGGCCTTAATAGTGGCAGGCTGGCTATAGATTGTAGGGTGGTGAAAATACTATACTTTGATAGATGCAAAGTTGCAGAGCTTTCCCTGGACTTAGGGTAGAACAACGGAGAGTGGTGTGGCATGGTGTGATAGGGGTACTTACCCCATAGCTAAACACACAATTTTTCCATCATCGATTCTAAATCTAACTTGAAACCATCGTTGATCTCATGACATCTCATACACTCATAGTTTTATGGTATCAATGTGTTACAACTAGCCATTTCCATAATGTTTTGGTATCATAGAACATGAACATGTACTAAGGTTGATAATTACATAGTCAGATGACCCCAACATGCCTTATTAGGATCCTCGATAAACACATGTCATGGCTAGGGTAGAGATAGGAGTTATACATATGAAAGACAATTATTTGGGTGTAAACCATAATATTACAAAACGATGGATTAATGTTATTATAATTTTAAATACTACTCATACGTAGGCTAAGGGTATGGAAAGAAAGAACTAGCTATTAAAAATGTAAAGTAATGCTACGAAAAACAAGACTCTAGAACTATGGTATGCCTGAAATAAATTGTAATCTTCCTATCATATCGCCAACATGAGAGTTTAGATGCTAAATCAACAATAGTCATAGAGTCACAAGTAAATGGTTTATATATTATATTATATATATATATATATATATATATATATATATATATATATATATATATATATATATATATAGATTATATATAGTAGATGTGAGAGGTTTATAGGTGGATCAGAGCTAGGTTACAACATTATGCCATATTTAAGGGAAAATACTGAAAATAACAAAACCATGTTTTATATTTCAAAGAAGGGAAGAATAAGGAGTTAGTAACATGATAACACCACCTACAGGACATGTTTTGTGCCCTTATCATGACCTAATCTAGAAACGTGGGTGCAATTAGGTGAAGAACCCTGGTCCACATCTGTAATATTGTTTGAAATAGTGCAACATTTAAGAGAATAAATAGCCAACATAAGGATGAAAATGAGTGACTCGTGAGAGATCAAGAAAGAATAATTAAGATCCTAACTGATATGCAGAATCAAAGGACCTCAACCCCAACTCCTAACAATGGAAACAAAGTAGAATCACATACGAGAGGAGAGGATAATGTTCTGGAGGGAAGTCTTACACATGAATATGAAGGTGGTAAAGAAATCGAGGAAGATAAATCTAAAAATATCTCTCAGAGAAAAGCATATAAATCGAGGAAAAGACAGAAAATGAGAATTTAATAAAATCAAACCCCCAATATTTGATGGTGAATTCAGATTTATGAGTATGACAGTGATTTGAAGGCTCTTCTGGAAATTTATCAGTTCGAGGAAAAACAACCATGTGGTGGGAAGAACTCAAGGCAGTTCATGGTATTGGTGAATAAGGGGTAATGTGGGAGAATTTTCAACAACATTTTAGGAATAAATACCTCACTGAGTGATATTATGATGAGAAAGCCAAGGAATTTCATGACCTTAGATTGGTTTAGTTTTATATGGACAAATATGTTGCAAAATTAACATCCTTGCTGAGGTATGTTCCTTATATATGGGAGGAAAAGGCCAAGGTATAATGTTGCATAAGTAGTCTATTGATATCCATGAAAGAGCACTTAGATTTTGATAACCACAAGACCATGGGTGAATGAAGCTATCCATAATGTGTGGATTTGATATCAACAACTGAAACAAAAGGGAGAGAATAATAAACCATGGATTGGTAAGAAGGGGTAGAAATACTCCCAGAATAGTAAGAGTGGAAAAACTACAGTGTCTAAGAATTTTAAGAGAAGGAAGCCAGGTAAATTAAAAAAAAAAGGCCAACAACAATCCCAATCTTAGAATGGATCTAAATAATTAGATTTTTTGGTAAAATTGATTTTAGCAAGGAACATAAACCACCAATATAATTATGGGGTTGTGGGGGGGCTACATTACCTCAGAGGCTACTCTTACCATGAAAAGACCAAAAAAAGTAGCAAATGTTCAAGAAACATCTATAGTAGAAGAGGTGGTGAGAATTTTACCTAGGATCAATACTAACATGGAGGACCGAAAAGCCAAGAATCAATCTATAATGATCGAATATGAAGGTAAAATTTACAATCATGCTATTTCAATTTTAATAGACTATGGGGAAAGTTTAGGTTATATTATCACCAAGATATTGAAATTATGTCGATTGCAAGTTAGTAAATTCAATCATTTATGGTTGTTTCAATTGGCCACTGGAGCCAAAAGGACAGTAACAAAAAAATTTGAGAATTGTCCAATAGAACTGGAAGGACAACCAACAGAGATAAATTCGAACATTTTACCCCTAGGCTCTAGGCTCTTATGACATTTTGATTTCAAACTAGTTGGAAAAACATAGTCCATTATAAGTTGTAAATACAAACCTATCATTTATGTTAAGGAGGGAGGAAGTATGTAGGAAATTCAATGGATAGAAAGACCTGTAATGTCAAGAAAAATTACAACCTCACAATTGAAGAAACATGTATCAGGAAGAGCTATCAAATTTCTACAATTCAAGTAGGATACTCTAACATTAAAGAAAAGGCAACAAATTTATAAAATATTCCTATTTTCCAAAACTTTGCAGATTTATTTCTTGAAGAAATCCCTAGACTACGCCCTAAACTAGATATTTATTTTATAATTGAATTAATTTTGGGGTTCACTGTAGTGTCTAAGGCACCCTATCGCATGAGCATTATGGAAATCAAATTGTAGGAGTTGCTAAACAAAAGGTGGTACATCAGTCCTTTTGTGTCATCATGGGGAACTCCTGTACCTTTTGTAAAAAAGATGGTACCTTGAGGCTATGTATTGATCATTGAAAATTGAATAAATTAATCATTAAGAATAAGTAGATACTGCCTCAAATTGACAATTTTTTCAATTAGGTTATCTAAAATTGATTTACGCTTGGGATACCATAAAATACAATTCAGAGAGGAATACATTTGTAAAACTACATTTAGGACTCATTATGGCCGCTATGAGTTTGTGGTCCTACCCTTTGGGCTTATTGATGCACTGGCCACATTTATGTGCATGATGAACAACATATTTCATCCATATCTAGACAACTTCATGCTAATCTTTATCGATGATATCTTGGCTTATTCAAAGAATCTAGAGGAGCATAAAAGACATCTGCAAATAGTCACAAAATCTGCAACAACACCAACTATATGCTAAATATAGAAAATGTGAGTTCTTCGAAGATAAAATACAATATTTGGGGCATGTGATCACCCAAGAAGGGATGACCATAGATATGGAAAAGAAAAGAAAATTATGGAATGCCATGTTCCTAAGAATGTTGTAGATATTAGGTCCTTTCTGGTACTAGCAGGCTACTACAGTCGTGTTATAGTTTGGTTTTCAAATGTATCCTACCCCATAACATCATTATAGAAGAAGGGGAGAACATGTAATTGGAAACCGGTGTTGAAGGGAAAAGTTTGCAAGGGCTAGAATTGAGAGCCCCAACAAAGTGAAATAAAAATATAACAAAGAGAACTCATACAATCATGCCAAGTGATGAGACTTAGTATTGCAACAATAATGGTAGAAATCCCAAGGCTACCAACTTAAATTATCAACTTGGGCTTTGTACAAACTTAAGAGGGGTCGACACTGTATTTTCAATAGGAACCTTCCTCTTCCTAGACAGATTCCCTTTGATGCCAGTGAAAGAAGGTAATGAAACAACTTCAAATGAGAAAATATCTAGGTAAGCCTCCAATCCTAAGTTGAAAAAGGTAAATAATAATAAGACAATATATTCTACTTTTGCTAGAAAGTAAATCTAAACTAATTGCAAAAATCAACATTAAATAAGTGAGAAATGTAAGAGCTAAATGGTGACCTAACCAAGACTTAGCTCAACCAAAGTGGTCTCAGAGATTTCATAGCCTATAAATATACTTCTACCGTGAATTTAGAGTGAATCTAGACAAGGAATATGTCGAAAACAAACTGTCATAAGATTGCTACATGATGTTTGTTTCTCGAGTTAGCTTTCCAAATACCCAAGAAAATCAGATGAAAATGAGATGGAGTGAATTTTTTTATTAATTAGGATTCCCAAGGGCTCCAATCCAAGTGGAATCACTCAAAAATATCTTGATTAACATGTACTAAAAAATAACAAAAAACACTATAAAAACCAGATATTCCAGAATTAATGAGCTAGTTATCCTACCAAATGCGTGATCTGATCAAGTGAAAATTAAATGGGGTAATTATTTATTTTATTTTTTATTTATTTTTATTTTAGGATTTATTATGACTCCAATTCAAGTGGAATAACTCAAAAAAACCCTTGTTAACATGTCCTAAAAATAGCAAAAAAATACCACTATTTCACTACACGATTGCTGGGGATGATTGCCTATCGACTTTATTAACAAAAAAAGGTTCCTAATATGTATATGAATCCATTTTACTCAATTTTACGGTATTATTATAATTATGGAGTGCCTATGGGTGGTTACGAGTGTTGTGGGAAAAATTAGAATGCATTTGGAAGGTTTTTCATAGTGCTACAGGGTTGGGACAAAGTGTTAGAAGATTGTTTTGTTTTGCTACAAGATTGAATCCGTGAGTATCCTGAGGGTGGAAAATTAAATATTAAGGTAGGAAAATGTAGTGGAGGAAAAATTAAGGTTTTATGATACCTTTTCCAAGCCTATTACCCTTCAAGGGCCTATCTTGCATTAAAAAAACCAATGCACACAGTAGCCTTCAATAACCTAGAAATGTGCTCTTAGTGAACAATTCGTTGAGGGAGTTGTTGAGGCTTAATAAAGGAATATAGTGGTGGGATTAGGAGTTTCAATAAAAGTACCAACCCTTTAGATCAACAATAGTACCTACACACCACATAAGGTTACACAACTTTTCCAAACACTAAAGCATGCTAGCAAAAAATTGAAAAGGCAGAGAGAAGATGAGTTGAATTTTATTTGAGATATAACTAATACATTTAGAGGAAACATGCCTTGTATTTTATGCATAGGACCTTCAAACACAAGAGATTATTCTTGCTATGCTTAAGGAAAGCTGCTAAACCATTTACCAATTTGTAAAACAAAAGTATGCAAAAAGAAGGCTAATCTAAGATCTAACTATTGGACACAGAAAGTAACTATTTATTTTGGCTTTCCAATGAAATATATCCAACCACTTCCCACAAGAGTTGATTGACAAACCTGCACAAGAAATTTTATCATAAAAAAGTTCTACCACAAAAAAAGGAAATACTGTTACGAAAATAAATGCATGAGGAAAAAACATAAAAGAGAGAGACTAGATCCTTTAGGTTGGGCCCTAAGCCAAGAGGACTCATTCTTATAAATATGGATTAGACTGAAAATAAGATGGCTTTCATTCACTATCAAAATAATTCATACATAACAAAATAGTAGGAAAATAATTCTGCTACTCCTCAAAGTCTATTATCCACTAATTTGAACTCCTCCATTAGGATAGTAGGCCCCTTTATTTATACATAAAGACTTAAGGGGTAACCTCCTTGAAGGGGGAGGATATTTCCCTCCAATTCCATAAAATTATGGGTTTGGTTCCCTGATTGATTTCAAATGCCAAGTAAGATAGATCCTCTATAAGCCAACCAAGATCAAGATCCTCTTCTGGTGGGGAACACGTCCCTGCATTTTCTCAATCAATGGAGCTCCATAATCTATTTAATAACTTCATAATATTCCATTCATTTATTGGTAGGGTATAAGTCCCTATATTCTCTCATTCTGTAGATCTTTTAGAGTTCACTCAATATTCTCTCAATATTTTGAAAAAATTGTAATATTAGTCACATAATAAGCAAGGGGAAATTGAATTTATAGGGAACCATTAATACTATGAGTTATCTCTATAATGTGCAAGTAAAGGGGTTAAATAAATGTTTTAGGTGCCTAGGAAAGAGCAAATGGGCCTTATAAAATATCCAATTTTGGGCCCATCACCAAGAACTTGAATTCACTAAAGTAGGAATTAGAAACATACCCGAAGGTCCTACATTTGAAGTAGATCCCATAGGATTCAAACCCTCTATCTTCTTCCAAGATGTGCAGAAATGTAAATGAATCACAAAGATACGAGGAGATCACCAAATTCAAAGTACGAGTATGTATATAGATATATATATATATATAATATAATATATATATATTATAATATATATAATATATATATATATATAATAGATATATCTATATAAAAATAATTATATTAATATATATATATTATATATATAATATGTATATATATAATTATAATAATATTATATATAAATATATAGTATATTATATATATAAAGAGACTCATTTTCCAGTTTTCCAAATTGCATTGTTGTTCTAAATGAAATGTATGAATTCGTAGATGATGCATTATCATAATTTACCAACACACACACACACACACACACATATAGTAAATTATGATAAGAATCATCAGAAATCAACATTCATAAAACAACAATGCAATTTGGAAACTGGAACTAAGTCTCTTTATTAATTGAAAGCAACAAGAATAGGTGAAGCTACAACCTAATCATAACAAAAGGTACTCATAAAAACTTCCATCAAATCCATCTAGCTCGAGCCATCAAAGAGACTCATTTCCAGTTTCCAAATTGCATTGTTGTTCTATGAATGTTGATTTCTGATAATGCTTATCACACACACACACACATACATATATGTATATATACCACACACACACACACAATCACCAGAAGTCAACATTCATAGAACAAAAATGTAAATTGCAAATTGGAAATGAATATCTTTATTAATTGAAAGCAACAAGAATAGGTGAAGCTACAACCTGATCCTGAGCAAAGGTACTCACAAAAACTTCCATCAAATCCATCTTGCCCGATCCATCAAAGACTTCTTCTCCAATATATGCAAGAAGATGTTAGATAAAGAGGCTAAGCATCTCTACAAGGAAACAAGGTTTGAAAATCATTTACTGATTTGGGGGAATTTGGGCATAATAATGATACCTGACCTTAGGAATGAATTAGGCTTGCCTAAGGGGTGTATATACCACCTCAAACTAGTTAATTTGGTTAGGCCAAAAGCTCATGACTTTCGGTAAAAGCCATAAACCCCATCGGAAAAATAGTTATTTATTTATTTTTTTCAAATTTTAAAAATGCGTACATGGACATTTTTTTAGGAACCGCGTATGTACAAACTTTTGTAGTGTCCAAAGTCACGTATGGATTTTGAAAAACACATTTTTGAGAGAAATTCAGGTGTATAAGGGGAAGAGAACTGCCGAGGACATATAAGAACATCTAGTCTACATTAGTGTTGAAAGATGTTATAACATATGCTCTCTAATGTATGAGGTTAGAAGGGGGGATTAATGGAAAAAATACATTAAGTATAAAATGTGAGTCATTCAAATAGATCAATAAGAGATCACTGAGTCAAATACTTGTTGGAAGGAGTTAGAAAGATAACTCTTATCCAAGGCAAGAATACCCATGCTTAGAGAGAGTAAAGAATGTTTGTTGATTAAGTATAAAGAGGATCCATGATGTATATGTAAGTGTGATAATGATTAGAAGAATACATAATGGAACATAAAATCATAGTTGTGAAGGAACACTTCAAAGATATGTCTCAGTGTCATATAGGAGGATATTTGTAAAAAATATGTTGTATAACTAATCCCCACAAAAGTACCAAAGTCATCTATATGGAGTAGTGGTACTATACAAAAGTCGGGTGTCAACATATAAGATGTTTCTAAAAGAGTGTGAAAAATATAAGTGTGGGTGCCACTGACAAAACTTTGAAGAAAGTGTGAAGTGATCTAAAATGTTGACACAACCTAAGGTCTTCATCGACTGCATATGGTACATTTTTACACAATGGGAGCAATTGAGCTGAAGTCGAAAATGTGAGAAATCATTTGATTACTGGTGATTGATGTATACCATTAACAAACATGAGAAAACTCACCAATAATGCTAATGAGTTTCAAGATGTCCCAATACAATCTAACAATTGTGAAAAAAGGAGTTGAAGTCTAACACTTGAAAGAATCTATCAATTAGGGTACATTGATATATTCCATTATTGATAGTGAAGGATTTAGCCAATGATGAATAAAAACCCTAAGGTATTGATAAAAGGACTCTAGATCTTGTTCCTAGAGCAATGAGTTGGAGTCGATGGGAAAATATTTTCTAGAAGGATGACATTAAGGAATCCCACATCAAACAACATGGGTGTAACCTGAATGCCAATAATTTGGAAGGACATAGATAAATAAAGATGAAGTAACCACCACCAAGTACATTTATAGCATGCATAAGAAAGAAATCCTCTAAACCAACTAATAATGAAAGTTGAGACATAACTGAGGAATCCACTAATTGGGTCAAATGGAAATCAAGATATTGCACAAATCCAAATGTTTGATAATGTAAGATAATGTCAAACACAAGGAAGATGACCAAGTAAAATACCCATGATGTTGATTGATGTTGGGCACAACGTCACCTATCAATGATGTAAATAGGGCCAGGATGAAACTTGAGGTCTACTCTTAGATAATGTTTTTAGATTTGATAAGAGAAAACTCACCAACAAGGACTAAAAAATGAACTGAGAGGAAACGGAGGATGAGCGCGCGCGTTGGCGTTTCGAAGCGGTAGGGTTTCAGCTGACAGGAAACCTGCGGCGGCAGAGCTCCTGCTCTGCATCTCCAGACCTGACCAAAGCTGCCAGTACTCCAATACGCAGGCAGATTAGGCGGACCAAATGATACCCCCGCAGGGGGATGGGGCAGTGCTTCAGCCTGTCAATGGAAGCCAGCTAGGACCAGAAGGTAATACAAACACAGTCACGGCCAATCAAGGAAAATCCGCACAGGAATCGCAGAATACTGTGGATCCTCAGGCATCAACTGAAAATCCAAAGGTTAGTTCGTCCACCTGTAAACCGGTTGCTACCAATAGGCTAGAAGTTGAACTGCCTAGTGAAAGAATAAATGGAAGAATACAATATATGCACGATCATGCCCTCATAGGGAAATTTCTGGGCTTCTGGCCAAATGAAAAAGCTCTAAGAGGTTGGATAAATCATAAATGGAAGCCAAAGGGCGAAATAACCCTCCTCCTAGGGCCCAAAGGATTTTTCACTGCTATTTTTAACTGTTTGGAAGATAGGAACAGAGTTTTTGATGGGGGGCCTTACTTTTTTAACTCTGCTGAGCTCTATCTCAGAGAATGGGTAGCCCGTTTCAACCCTGATAATGAAGACCTTAGCTATGCGCCAGTCTGGATCCGTCTTTATTCGCTGCCATGGGAATATTGGGATGAAGATTCTTTAAAATCCATTGGATCAATGATAGGAGATTTCATAAAAGTTGCTGAAGAAACCAAAACGGTGAAACCCACCACATTTGTCTCCTACGCTCGGATCTGTGTTTACATGGATCTAAAGCAACCTTTGCCTGATACAGTCATACTTTTCCATGAGGATCATGACTGGGTTCAAGTGATTGATTACGAACAGGTACCTTTTCGCTGCAGGAAATGTCATACGATAGGCCACTTATTCAGAAACTGTCCCCTGAATAAGAAAGAAGCAACACAACCGAATCCTGAATCACTCCAACAGAATGGATTCACTAAAGTAACCAACCGAAGACGAAGCAACAAGAAGCCGAATGCTCCTCCAAAATCTTCACCAGGGGAGAACCAAAATCCTTCTACCAACAATAGTTTTGAGGCGCTAGCAAAAATGACATCACAAGATGAACCCAGCAAGGAAAAGACAACTCACAAGGAGTTATCGCCGGAGAAACCTAGCTCAACTCAGTAAAGTGAAAAAACCCCACAGATCTCCGACCCCGGAAGCAACCCAACCATGGATATTGATAAACCTTTGCAAAGTAAGGACAAAGGGAAGGAGGTAGAAGAACAATTGCAAGAAATACAACCCATGGAAGACGATAGTGATCCAATTGATATTGGGGAACTTGACCTCTTAGGAATGGAACAAGCCTGCAAACAAGGTAACTTTGAAATAATCCACGAAAACCAAGTTGACAACTTGGTGGAAATATTAAGCAAGGCACAGAAGAAATACTCCCTTGGAATACAAACAGGTAGTAAATGGGATGGCAAATTTGCATTCAAAGACAGCAAAAAAAGAGGCAGGAAAACAGATTTGGAACGAACTATCAAGCTTGGAGCGGTCTTAGTGGAGTCTGGCAGATATGCTAAACTTACTAAGTACTTCAACATCAACTTCAACCCTTCCCAATGAAGTTAATATCTTGGAACATAAGAGGGCTCAACAGCCCCAGGAAATGAAAACTCCTAAAAAACTTGATCATGGAAGAACAACCAGCAATCTTATTTCTTCAAGAAACTAAATGCTCACTAAAATTTTTAGAACGAGCAGCTGCTAAAGCATGGGCGGGAAGCCAAGTGACAGCAGTGGAAGCGCAAGGCGCCTCAGGAGGACTTGCAATTCTATGGGATGCAAGAAAGATTCAGTTAAATAATATTCATGCTAACAAAAGCTTCATTCAGGCCAGTTTTCATCTTATGGGTACCAACATTCATGGACACCTAACAAATGTCTATTTTCCCCAAGAAACGCAGCAGAAAGCAGCAATTTTAAATTCAATAGCACAGCTCAATCAGGACAGGCGGCATCCGTTATGGGTGACAGGAGGAGATTTTAACATGATAGCTAACTCAGAGGAAAAGATAGGAGGACGCTGCAGAACCAACAAAGATGGATCACTTCTAAAGGACTTTATTCAAAGCAACTGGCTTATAGATCTTCCTACAGCAAATGGCCTTTATACCTGGAAGAACAAGAGGCTTATTCCCATGCAGATTGCTTCGCGTCTTGACAGGTTCTTGATCTCTGACAATGCTATCCATGTGGGAGGCGAGTTCACAGCACATATCATTCCTTTCTCAGGCTCGGATCATTGGCCCATAGAAATGCTTTGGAACAAACCGGGCAATAACAACAAAAAACCATTCAGATTTGAAGCATTCTGGCTCTCACGTCCTGAATTCAAGGATTTCATAACTACAACTTGGCAAAATAGTAATCCGATAGAACACTCCAAAATGGCCAGATTCCAAAAGAAATTGAAGTTCCTTAAAGGAGAAACCAAAAAATGGAATAAGGATAACTTTGGCAACATTTTTAAGGAAAAGGAATCGATTCTTCAGGAACTCAAATCAATTCAACAAAGATTAATCCTAGAAGGACGGACAGAGGAGCTAACGCACAAGGAACGAGAAATGGAAAGCAAACTCGAGGAATGAGAGCAACAATAGGAAGTTCTATGGAGACAGAAATCCCGCATCCGATGGCTGAAGGAAGGGGAAAAGAACACCAAGTTCTTCCATAGAACCACAGTGCAACGAAGAATGCACAATCAAATTTCTCAGGTTATCAATGCTCAAGGCGACAAACTGGAGACCCAGGAAGACATAGAAAAGGAATTCCTCCATTATTTTAAAGAAATGAGTCAAGAACCAAATCTCAACAGAGACGAGGCTATAAACAACATTACCAGGAACATTCCACGACTAGTGTCTGAGGAACAAAACTCCCTGCTTCTTAAACCCATCAGTTTACAGGAGGTGGAATTCGCTGCAAAATCCTTAAAAGCCGGTAAAGCTCCAGGTCCCGATGGTTTCTCTTCAAACTTCTTTCATTACTTCTGGGAACTAATTAAATGGGAGGTGTGGCAAGTGGTAGAAGAGTCTCAAAGCCTTCGATGGATGTATCCAGGCCTAAATGCAACTTTTATCGCCTTAATTCCTAAATCGGAGGACTCCAGCACCCCAGACAAATTCAGGCCCATTGCCCTATGCAATATTATCTACAAGATTGTCTCTAAAGTAGTGGCTGTAAGACTGAAACCACTATTGCCAGGCATCATCTCCCCGGAGCAATCAGGATATGTTGAAGGAAGGCAAATTACTGATGGAATAATTCTATCGCATGAAATCATACATTCTCTAAAGCTTTCAAAAAAACCAGGTATGCTTCTAAAAATTGATCTCTCAAAAGCTTTCGATAGCATAAGCTGGGATTATATGAAAAAACTTTTGAGTGCTTTTGGTTTTGCCAATACTTGGATTAGATGGATAATGAATATGGTCTCTTCATCCTTCTTTTCCATTTTGATAAATGGGATTCCCTCTGCCACTTTCCGCCCCTCAAGAGGATTGCGGCAAGGCGATCCCCTCTCTCCCTTCCTGTTTATAATCATGGCGGAAGGTCTGGGAAGAAGCCTACATGCTGCCCTTCAGTCCAATGCTCTAAAAGGCATCTCCCTTCATGGTGCGCCTACTGTCTCCCATCAGCAATTTGTCGATGACAATATGATCTTTGGCCACTCTTCTGTCCAAGAAGCTCGATCTCTTAACTCTCTGCTTAACACTTTCTCCACTGCCTCAGGTGCTTGCATCAATAGAATCAAGTCCCAGATTTTCTTTTTTAACACCCACCCGACCTCTCAACGATCCATAGCTCGAATCCTGGGTTTCTCCATTGCCTCCTTACCGTCCACTTACCTAGGTGCCCCTCTCATTGAGTCAGCCCGGAAACATTCTTCCTGGACATCCCTTCTGGAAAAGCTGGAATCTAGACTCCTGCTTTGGACTCACCGATCCCTAAACATGGCAAGTCGACTTGTGCTCATTAAAGTTGTCTTACAATCCATGCCTCTATACTTATTTTCTATTCTAGCAGCGCCAAAATGGGTTCTTAAAGCCATAAAGAAACTGCAACGAAACTTCCTGTGGGGCAGTTCTGGTCACAATAGGAAGTGGGCGTTAATCAAATGGGAAAAAGCTTGTCTCCCAAAGAAAGTGGGAGGAATTGGCCTCAGAGATCCTGAACACAGCAATGCGATCATGGGAGCAAAAATTTGGTGGAAATGGCTAGCGTTTCCAGAAACATTATGGGCAAAATTCTGGTCTGCAAAATATACCAGCAATCTACCTCTTGAGGAACGTATAAGAATGACAGAAACTAGCAAAGGCTCAATCATTTGGGGCTCTACGATCATGCACAGAGATCTAATACAAAACCATAGCTTCTGGGAAGTGAAATATGGTAACACTGCGCGTTTTTGGATGGATTCTTGGCAACAATACCCATGTCTCGCCAACTTCATTCAAGGAATTCCTGCACATCAAATGCACCTACAGGCAAAGGTAAATCAATTCTGGCATGACCATCGGGACTCGGATCATAGGATTTGGAGCAATACTCAGGAGTTTATCTCGGACAGTCCAGCGGCTGTCCAACAATCCCTTGCTGAAGAACTCCAAAAGAGAGAAATTCTCAAATCAACTGAGCAGGACAAATTAAGGTGGGGTTATGAAGAGAAAGGAACTTACACGACCAAAGAAGCATACCACATTATTATCAAAGATCAGCTCACCAAGGACAAACTTTGGGAAAAAATATGGAGCCCCTCGATCTGGCCAAAAATATCTACATTCCTTTGGCTACTCTCCCACAACAGGATACTCACCTGGGACAACCTCAGAAAAAGAAAATTCGAAGGACCCTCAATATGCCTCAACTGCAAAATGGAGGAGGAAACTGCTGTGCACCTTATGCAACTATGTCCTTTTAGCAGAAAAATGTGGGAGAAAGTCACTTTTCGTTGCCAAAAGGAAGGCCGCGAGATAGGAAATGTAAACAACACTTTACGTAATTGGCCTCAGAATCCTTATCAAAGTAACATCTTGAATTCGCTTTGGCAAATAATACCAGGAATTGTTATGTGGAATCTCTGGAAGGAGAGAAACCGCAGAATCTTCAAAAACCAATCAATGGAGGTGCAGCAAGTTTGGCAGACCATAGTCATGAATGTACAGGAAACTCTATCCATCAGATGCTGGTCACAGGAGGACTTCCCATCCAACAACAAGGAACAAGCAATTTGGAATAATTGGCAAATTCACTTAAGTTCTACCAACTTCCTCTCAAGAAGTATTAATAAACAGAAGGATATCTCCTCTCACTGGACCCCTCCGCCTCCCAATTCGTTCCTGCTCAACTTTGATGGGGCTTCCAAGGGCAATCCGGGAGTCACAGGATATGGTGGAGTTTTCAGAGATCACCAAGGACAAGTGCTTAAAGTCTTCTTTGGTTCCATTGGATGGAATACAAACAATGTAGCTGAACTTGAAGGATTATGGAAAGGTCTCAACATTGCCCAAAAGGATAGCTTTTTTCCCCTAATTGTGGAGGGAGACTCTCAAATCTTAATCAACATGGCAATTAAGATTCAACAAGGAATAGAGGCACAGAAAATTAGTAGGAGCTGGAGAATGGTTACAAGGCTGGAGCTACTTCAGTTATGGCTAAGGGACAACAAAGCTGCAACCTTTAACCACATCAGACGCGAAGGAAATAAATTAGCAGATTTCTTAGCAAACATAGGAGCAGAAAGAGGAAAAAACCATTTCGAAGGATCTCTTCTAGGTAATGTACCAGGGAGTGATTGGTTCACCTTCCAGGAAATCTTAAAAAAAGATGTTCAGAGGCAGAATCAAGACCACCCGGATGCGGGTGTTAATGTTTGATATGAAGTGTCATTACACCCCACGCTCCGTCCACATGTCTTCACGTTCACGACAAATGGTTACCATGGGCATCGGGCTGGCTTCAGGTTCCAGTACTACCAGGTGCATTAAAAGCCCTTCAATACAGGGGCAATTCCAAGGTGCTGCAGACATTGCATTTATCATGGCACAAACATTCCTCTGCCCAGTTATGCGGGTTGGCACAGGCTTTGATAGTTTGGTGGTTCAGGGCAATGTGAAGCCGGGAAGTTCTGCAAGAAATTCACCCATCCTCGCAGACATTCCGCGCCCAATCTTCACGGGGATTGTGAACCAGACGAAGGTGCAGGTGATAATCCGGCAGCAAACTCTTCACGACAATCTCTCCTACGACATTTGCGACAACAGAAGTAGTTGCAGACTGGGTAAGCTTGGTTCGCGTAGCGTTGCAGAGGTTATTACGCTCATAATGGCTCATCGAGCTGGTCAGAAGGTGCCTCGCAGGGGTGGTCATTCCAGTCAGACGAGTGGCACTAGATACAGCGGACCACCCAGTCCGAAGCGAATCTCACCTTTAGCGTGTGCTTCGCCTCCCTCAGGTGCCTCGACGCATTCAGGTGATTTAGCCAACACAGTTCAGATAGCAACATTTCGCTACCGCCGCCGGACGACCAAGCCAGTGGTTAAAGCCAGCATCACTGTTATCTTTGATGAGGAGGATGAAGAGGAGGAGAATTGCAAAAATGATCTGGGAGAGAAGACGCCCATCACCTCAGACAATTCCTCCAAGTCCAAGGATAACTCTTATAATCCAGAGGTACAAAGAAGAATTGAGGAGGATAGCTCTGTAGGTTACTCGGCAGAGCAGGAGGAAGCCTTAAAAGAACTCAGCAGTCTCAAGCGGAAAGAACCAATGGATTCTGCTGAGGGTACTCTGGTGGCTCATTTGGATTCTCATTGTAGCAAGGACACCCCCACTCAGAGCGGTTTGAAGAATGCAGAAGAGGAAGACTCTTTTGATTATGCCCTGTACCTCAAGCTACCTCCTGGTTATGACAGTATTGAGGACGTTCCAGAAGGAGTGCAAGTAACTTGGGAGCGAGACCCGGTTCAGGCAGCTGCAGACAGGAAGAAGAGGGCAATGGAACGCGCAGCTGAGGAGAGGAAATCTCACAGCAAATGACTACAGAAGATTCTGGGGTAAGCCTGCCCTCAAGCGAACCTCACTCTTTTTTTGTCTTTTTGTTATGTCTAGGCTTGTTGGAATGCCGTCTCTGAAGTTTAGCTGCCTTGGGCACTCGGTCTATTGTAACAGATCTCGAGGTCTGGTCTTTCTAGAAGTTTTTGTCTGTCTCAGTCAAGTTTGATATGTCCAGGTTGGACCAGTTCCAGTTCAAAACATTCTTTTTTGGTTTTTTGTATTCTCTGGCTTTTGCAAGCAGAAATACCAGTTGTAATGAGAAAAGACATGACAGAGAGCTGAACTATAGCTCTCAGAGGTGTATACCTCTTGTAAATATTTTTATCCTTTTTTAATACAATAGTTTAGTCTTTACACAGCAAAAAAAAAAAGAAGACTCACCAACAAGAATTAAATGAGGACCTCCTTTATTGACATGAGTAAATGATGAAGTAGCTGATTTAATATTGAGAATAACTTGGTAGAGTAGGTATGGCCAATGAAAATGAGTCAAGGCACCACAAAATGGCTAACACAAAGGCTAACTCCCCTTGAACAAGATCATGAAACATCGTGACTTTTAAGGCATCATAAAATGGACCTTTGTATAAGTTTGTGATATAGGAGGCATCATAAAACTCTCCACATGATTGGAAGAATAACCAACCGAAGGATTATTGACTCGAAGACAAGATTTTTGCTTCCTAAAAGTCAAACTAAGTCCCAACCCAATGGAGGAAATACTAATTTTTAAAGTAATTTGTTGAAGGGTGACATAACCAAATTTGTTTCCAAAGTGATGAAAGAAACTCTTTCTATTCCCTCTCTTTTTTTCTGGAATTTTTTATTTTTTGTCTTTCTCATATTATAAATCCTAAAAAATAATAAAAGAATGCTTATAGTATAGTGGAGGGGAAAAGTGTCAGAGGCAAGGGAACTAGTTCCTCAGTTTGCAACATCCGTATGCTCAATTCAAGGTTACAAATGTAGGTAATCGAAACTTGGGGAACATTACCTCCAAGTTAAAAGGTGCAAAGTCACAAAGGCTATTGAATGCATAATTTGATCTTGTAGAAAAGTCATGCACAAAAAGTGGCTTATACTATAGATGCCAAAAAGAAAACAATGCGAGAGCATAACACATAAAACAAGCATACACAAAGATTTCCCCTTGGATCCAAAAACTAGGACTACCAGATTGATTTTTCATTACTTTCCTTTCAATGTTACAATACATATATATACATGCCGAAGCATCCAATACCGTGGACTGAAAACCATTGTGTCCAAAACCATGCACAAAAACATAGGTAGGTTCACCCCCCGCAAACCCCCCGTATAGGGGGGGCTACCGCCCCCTTTGTGACCCCCTCGCTACGTAGTCGGCACAACGAAGGGGGGGCTTTGCCCCCTTCTAACCCCCCATAAAATACGTAGGCTAGTAGTGGAAAGAATATAGCACACCCCAAAATTCTCCCACTTGTTGTTTTCTTTACACAGGGGGCCATAGTAGAGGTTAGTAATTTATTTGGCCCTAATACACACATTGTTTCTCTACACCAAGATAACTTCTCAGAGCTCACAAATTTTGTCAATGCATCTGCAATATTATTCAAAGTGTCCACCTTTACCAGAAACACATTTTTGTCTTCTATCACATCTCTCACAAAGTGATACTGAACATCAATGTTCTTTGTATTTGAATGATAAGTAGGGTTCTTTGCCAAGAAAATTGCACTTTGGATGTCACAGTCTATCCTTGTAGCTCCCTGTACTAACCCCATACTTGAATACAATCTCTGCAACCAAACTACTTCCTTGATTGCATGAGTGACTTTCATGTATTCTGCCTCTGTAGTTAATAATGCCACTATAGATTGTTTCTTACAAATCCACCTGATTGTACTTCCAAATAGATTAAACACATACCCACTTGTAGATCTTCTCTGATCTAGATCTCCAGCCCAGTGTGCATCAACAAAGCCATGGATATCCAAAACTCTATCCAATCCTAGTCTTCCTCGGTAGCACAAACCATAATCACTAGTGCCACACAAATACCTAAACACTTGCTTCACTGTTGTCCAATGTTCCTTTCCTGGTTTTGACATAAACCTACTCAATACTCCCACTGCGTTTGCAATGTATGGTCTAGTGCAGACCATTGCATACATCAGGCTACCAACTACACTTGCATATGGAACATGAGAAATGACCTCTTCTTCTTCTTGTGTCTTGGGACACTGTTGAGCAGATAACTTTACACCAACAGAAACATGAACCTTCATCAGTTCACTATCCTGCATATTAAATCTCTACAGTATTGTCTCGACATACTTCCTTTGGTTTAACTAGAGCTTCCTCTTTTCCTGATCTCTTTTAATTTCCATGCCCAAAATATAGTTTACAACACCAAGATCTTTCATGTCGAATTTGAAGGATAATTGGGTCTTTAAATCCTGGATAATTTCTTTGTCATTTCCAACCAGCAACATATCATCCACATACAAGAATAGATAAATAACACAGTCACCAATTAATTAAAATACACACAATGATCTTCTATGCTTCTGGTGAAGCCAAGTCCCCATATAAAAGTTTCAAATTTCTGATACCACATCCTTGGTGACTGTTTTAACCCATACAGAGACTTTTTTAAATTTCATACCAGTGCTTTCTTACCCTTCATCACAAAGCCTTCAGGTTGCTTCATGTAGATCTTTTCTTCCAGATCCCCATGAAGAAATGCTATCTTCGGATCCATTTGTTCTACCTCAAAAGCAAAAGCAACAACAACAGATAAAAGTAATATAATAGAAGCTACCTTGGAAACAGGAGAAAAAATATCACCAAAATCAATTCCCGGCACCTAGGAATAATCTTTTGCTACCAACTGAGCTTTGTATTTATCCACCTTTCCTTTTTCATTTGTCTTCTTCTTGAACACCCATTCGCTACTAATGGGTTTCCTTCCAGCTAGCAACTCCACTAGATCCCAAGCCTCATTTTTGTGCAAAGATGCCATTTCATCAACCATGGTCTCTTTCCAGAGTTTTCCATCCTCTCAATCTAGTGCTTCCTTCATAGTTCTAGGATCGTCATCAGTAATAGATAAAGGAAAATTTGAACAGAAAACACATGGACTATACCTTTCTGGTTGCCTTCTTTCTCGAACTGATCTTCTTATAACCAGAGTTTGTGGCTCTTCATCTTCTGATTTCTCTTCTGCTGTAGAGTCTGATTCTTTCTCCTTTAGCTGAAACTCTATCTTCTCAAGTTCCTTTGCTGGGACTTCATGTTTAATAACATATTTCACCTCTCTGAACAACACATCTCAGCTGTACACAAACTTCCTTGTTACTGGGTTCCAAAGATTATATCCTTTTAAACCATCCTTATACCCAATAAAGATGCACTTTTCAGATTTATTATCCAACTTGGTTCTTTTCTCCTTTGGAACATGTACATATGCATCACATCCAAACACCCTCATATGTGAAAGAGAGGGTTTCTTACCAGTGCATACCTCTTGTGGAGTCTTATCCTCTAATGCTGATGAAGGTGATGTGTTGACTAGGTAACATGTTGTCTCCACTGCCTCTGCCTAGAATTCTTATCCTAACCTGACACCACTGAGCATGCTTCTTGCCCTTTCCATTAATGCCTTGTTAATTATTTTTGCAACTCCATTTTGCTCAGGTGTGTATGGAGTAGTCTTCTGTCGTGCTATACCACACTTCTTACAGAATTCTTCAAATTCCTCGCTGCAAAACTCTCCACCGTTATCTGACCTCAACATCTTTATCTTCTTCTCTGTCTGGTTTTCCTCTAGAGCCTTAAATTCTTTAAATCTGTCAAAGACTTCAGATTTCTTCTCAAGGAAATATATCCATGTATTCCTTGATAAGTCATCTATAAATGATACATAGTACACAAACTTACCCAGGGATGGAACCTTCACAGGTCCAAACACATCACTGTGCACTAGCTCTAATAGCTGTTTCGCCCTCTTACCACCAGAGGGGAAACTCACCCGATTCTGGTTCCCATATACACAATTCTCACAGAAACCAAAATCCAAAGAGATATTACTCATACCTTCTACCATACCTTTACCATGAAGTATTTGGAGGCCCTTCTCTCCAATATTGCCAAGTCTTTGATGCCACAACATGGTCTTCTCTCTAGAGACCACTAGATTTTCTACTCCACTTCCAGGAACCACAGAACTGTTGTACCCATCAACAACATTGCTACCTTGTGGCTTGTACAGAGTTCCAATCAGAACTCCTCGCATCAATTCCAGTGCTCCCCGAACCATCTTACATGTATCCTTCTCGAACACCATTTTTACACCTACATCATCCCACTTGCTTACAAAAAACAGATTTTTAGCCAAGGTAGGAATATGCAGAACACCCGGAAGTGTTCTAACCCTTGCATCTTGCAACTTCAACTTTACTTTTTTGTGACCAATGATTCTAGCCTTCCTATCATCCTCTAAGAAGACATCACCACCATCGTATTTCTCATACTTGCAGAACCACTATCTATGGGGACTGAAGTGAAAGGATGCACCTTAGTCAATCAACCATGCCTCATGATCTACATGTGTACTTGTAGAAGCCAAGTACACATCCCCACCTTCATCTGAGGTGGTTTTCGCCTTGGCAGAAGGAGCATCATCAGATCCCTTTCTTTTTCAGGAGCTTTAGATTTACAGCCGCTTTTGTAGCATCCTTCCTTTTTGCATTTCTAGTAAACCACCTTTACAAGTTTTCTTGGAGATTTAGATCTCCGACTCAATGACTTATTTTTGTTTCTGTTTTGGGACCGTTCTCGTACATATAAGGCATCACCATTTTGACTATCTATATTTTTCCGTCTCATCTCCTCCATTAGCAAGGATGAGACTATTTCATCAAACTGCAAGACAGTTGCATTGCTACCTATTGCAGTAACCAAACTATCCCACGAATTTTTTAAAATTCTCTATAAATCCATTATTATATTTTTGAAAGTATTAAATCCATTATTATGTTCAATAATGTATTTCAAACATTGAAACGAAACAACTCTACGAATTTTGGACAAGAGATTATAATCACTTTTACAATGATGTATTTAATTGAGATATTCTGTTTTTGTTTGTATCTATTGGTTATTGTAAGATTATAATTTTTAGTTGCAGAAACGTGTTCTCCATTCGATTAAATTCGGTTTGTTTGTGGGAGGCGTCTGTGGACAAATTTAACATAAACATGTCTTACGCCATTAGAGCTCTTAATGTGAGATACAATAAAACATCATATGGACGGTCTTTTTTGGTTGTATATTAGACGAAGGGTAAACCAGTTTTATTTTATGGAATTTTAGAGTTTCTTTTGCCTGAAACTTTTGCTTTCGAGGCTTGTATTGCTTTAATGGGCATGTAATCAGTATCATATTCATTAAATAATGATAAAATATTATGGCTTTTAACATTGAAATTGTAAAACTATTTCAATTCAATATATTTTCGGTTCTCTTTAGGTTACCCTTTTCAGTACAGATGGTATGGCATACTTTATGATTATTATAGAGATTCACCTAGCAATTAGTCCACATATGTGGTATGAGCTTTGAAGGTGAGAATTCTGAGCATGGCTCCCATGATAAAATCCTCATATTTTATAAAAAAATATATATATGGGTTAGTCAAAAACATGTTATACCTCTTAGATTTATATAATATGTATGGAAAATGGTTTGCATAATTTGAATTGTAATTTAAATTTTTCTAATTTTGGAAGTTAATTTTAATTAATTTTCAATTTTTTATTAAATGGATATATTAATTTTATTTAACATTAATTTATTTTTAATTTATTTTTGTAGGGTTTATAAATGTGAAGTAATGTAAAATATCATATATTAGGTTATCATATTGACATTTGAAATAGAATTAGAAAACTTATAACTGTTAGCTTATAAGTTGATTTTTCATTATAGTTCAAAGAAAACCATCTTATTGGTTAAAAATGGTAAATTTTTATTTTTCTAAAAAAAATATTAAGTTTTTATAATGTTATTTGTTTTTTATATTAAAAAAAATAAACTAATATAAATTTGTATTTTATTATAAATTTTAAAATATTAATATATGGAGTCGTCTTTAGTAGAGATTTTGGACTTTCTAGAGTGCCGAATCCCTCGGAAAAATTTGAGGTGAAATTTAGATTTGTGCTATTTAAACTAGTTTTTTTAGTATATATATGATTGAGCAACCTAAAAAACCCTAGGTCACTTCTATTGTATAAGGGTTACCCATCAAATTTATGATTTCAATAAATTCCTACCAAGTTTTAGAGAAATTAGACAAGAAAAACCCACCAAAAAAATTTCCAAAAAAATCTTACTAAAAACAACTCTTTAATGTATTATATTTTTAACAATTTTATTTTTATAATTAATGTTTCCATCTCATTTTAAAACAAAAAATATATATTTTTACAAACATATAAAAATTAAAGAATTACATCGAAAAAGTGATATGGAGAGATTTATTTTTTCAAAAATTCATTTCAAAGGCATTCAACATATGTAATTAAAACCAACTTACTCATATTTCAAAACCTAATTACAACTTATTCATATTTCAAAAACTTCAATATTTTATTAGTGATATATTTTATTTGAAAAAACCATAAATTATTTGAAAAAATTTATTTCATTTTTCATTTATTTTTAGAATCATTATTCATTATCCATTTTTTTTTAAAATCATTATTTTTTCTATTTTTTTCCATTTCCCCTAGAATATGCCCACGCGACTAGAAATTTTTTTCGATTTAATTAAATAATAGTTTTGATATGTTTAATTATATTTTTATTTTTCAACTTAATAGATTTAAACTTTGGTATCTATTATTAATTATTATTTTTATTATTATTATGTATTATTATTTTATAAAAATTCATAAAAATATAAAATTTAATTTTTATTTTATTAAAATAACTTACATAATTTTAAAATATAACGAAAACATAATAGAAATGGAATGTATATATTTCACAAATTGAAAATAAAAAAGTTGAAGTATTTATTTTAATTACTTAAATATTTAATAAATTTAAATTTCTAGACACTATTTCAACAGACAGTTATCTACATAAAGTATATAATTTTATAATATAGTTATCATTTTTATTTAATTTTAATTTTAATATTTTAAATTATTTTTCTTTTAATTTAATCATAATTATTGATTATTGTTAAATAATAAAAATTAATAATTCTTAAAAGAAGTAATAATTTCACATTTTTAAATTCATTGAAAACCCCTTAAATATAATTAATTTTTTTAATATCAAATTTAGATGAATTATTGTAATAATATTTTAATCTTATAAAACTTATATACATTTTAGATTATTATTTGAAGTGCCCATGGGGCTTTTAGATTGAGGTGAGTGGGTGCATTGTTAAGGTACTCCTCGTGAATGGTTGCACTATTAAGGCATTCATTGCAATAGGTCACTAGTTCAAATCCCCTGTGAGTGTTTACCTACCAAAGAAAAGATTATTTATTTGAGTTGAATTTATAGTATATTTATTATTATTATTTTAATATCATCAATAAAATAACTATTATATTACAATTAGACCATGGTGTTCCTTATGATCTCTTGGTATTGAATACCATATATATATATATATATATACACACACACGAAAAAGAGTTATATTTTTTTTCACTTTTGAATATTATTTAATAAACTTTTACTATTAGTTCATTAAAATTTTACAAAAGATTTTCTAGAAAATCTCTTCTCTCCGTAATTCATTCCAACCAAATTTGTTGGCTAAGAGAAAAAGAGTGATACAACTAGTGACAGACTAAAATCCATCGATTCTCAAAATACCACAACTATTGATATTCTAAAAAGTAGACAGAATGCATATAAAACCAATTTGCATCATAAACTAGGGAGGAACATGAGCATGACCACCATTTGGATTCCTAGGAGGGCGTGATTGACCATGGGCATGGAACTCAAGATGTTGAATTCAAGGTTCCAACCTATCCAGTCAAGAGTGGATTTGACATTGATTGCACCTAAGAGATGCAATATAGTTGGCCCCATTGAGCTTGTTGGATATCCTCCAACAAACCCAATGATTCATCCTGTTGATCATGGATTTGCCTACTTAGATCTGTAATGAGGGAGGTGATGTGATTCACGTAACAGGAGATGAATTCCAGAGTGGGGGGCACCACTATGGAAACAGATGGCAAAACAAATTCTTGTGCCATATCACCTTCCTGTGTAGCCTCCTCATCATTGCCAACCACACCCCTTCTTCCTCGAGCTCCACGCCCTTCCTTGTCACCTGGGTTAACCCCTTCCCTCTACACTCGACACTGCATACTGAGATCCTGTGCACTGAAGGGGTCCTTCTATATAGAAAACAATGCCACGAGATCCATCCCCCACCAAATCCAACACTCACCACCCAAAACAATATTTGGCAGGGAAATAAGCACCTTCACCCAGTTTACATCGACATGCTCAAACGTGGATGCCACTATGTTGAGTAAAGGAAAATCAATGCTCTTTTCCACCCAACTTCAGCAACCCATGAAAAATTGAACAAGACACTGAGCTTTAGGGAACAACGCTCTGATGATGGCACAAACCAATCCATGTTTGAACCATGGGATCATAGTGCCGAATATATCACCTCCTACCAAATAACCCATGTTGTCTTGAGTGCCTCAAGTCCCGTGTCCCAAACTGAGAATTGTTTAGATACTAATGGCCATAGGAAGGTAATTCAATGCAACACCAACATGATCCATACTACACCACTCTCCCTCACGAGAACCCGCTAGCTAACTTGGAGTCTTGTTACCAGCCTCCTACCACATACCAAACCACCCATCACCCAGCCAAAGAGCCAAAGAAATATGGTACATCAAGTTAAATCATTATTTAAGGGAATTTCAGAGGCTCTAGATACTTGCTCACATGTGCTACACTTTGTTGCCTTAAACATTAGTTATATGCGAACTTGGGGATGGGAGTAAACTCCCCTCGCCCCATCCCATCACCATTACAACATTTCTTCACGCCCATCAGGGAATATATATATATATAATATATATATATATATTATATATATATATATATATATATATATATATAGATATAAAGAACTATTTGATAAATATTATATAGTATCATTTCATTAATATAAATTAAATTAACTTAAATAAAATAAATAATTAGTTATTGTATTTTATAATTTAAACTATCTTTTGGCTCTTTAAAAGTAGTCTCATAATAATGTCTCTCATATTTTTAAAAAATAAAAATGATATATTACTTATTTATATATTTTAATTTGTACACAATTCTTATGTGCACCTTAACTTTCTTTAATGACATTAATAACCATCTCAAAGCATTTCATTTATAATAGTATATCTCTCTCTCTCTCTCTTCTCTTCTCTCTCTCTCTCTCTCTCTCTCTCTATATATATATATATATATATATATAGAAGAGTGTAAGCATGTCTCATTATATAACATGTGCATCCATAATCTCATGTTTTATTACGTATAGAATAATTTTTTTTTCCTAAAAATATCATGGCGTATTCCAAATTGCATCTTACACATCAGTTAGCAAGAAATTAGTTTCCTCATAATAGATTGATCCAAATTGATAGTTGTAGATGAATCAAACCCCATCAAAACATGGGCAACTGTAACATGAGAATGGGGTCCCAAGGGAAGCGATTATGTCTTTATTGTTTTTCACTCTAATTTAACTATATTTAAACTATGCTAGAGTATCTTGTAGTCGTTGTTAAAATGTGGTAATTTGTTCAAACCTTTCAAAGTTCAATACTTAAACTAAGTTGCAGGGACTGCCAGCTATGTGACCTTGCTTATATTTATAAGATCAATAATAATAATGATATCTTATTTTTTTTATAATTATATAAATTTAAACACGAGTCATAAAAAATTCAAAACCAACAAATATTTATCACTACTAACATAACGATATCGAAACTTTATCACAACTATAGCTTAGATATTCATATACCAACCAATAAACCACAATGACAAAAGCTTCATTGATAATTATACATATATGTTATACATATATGTTTTCCAATAATAATTCTAAAATTAAGTGAAAATGGTCAAATCTTTTATCGTGGGTTTTGATTTTCAACTATGACCAATATGTCGCTTCCTTTTAATGTAAAGCACCATAAAAAAATCATAAACTAAAATTTAGTAATCTTAAATGGCAAGCTCAGAAGTTGAAAATAAATAAACTAGAAATTACACCACATATTGTGAAGGAAAAGTCATACGGCGGTGGCATGTGAAATAGTAGCATAGAAGAAAGAAGTAATTTTTTTATTCAATTTCTTTCTTTACTGGTGTTTCCCTTTTATCATATGTTATGTTTTAGGGAGATTCCAATGAGGCCAATATTCTAGAATATGTTCAAAATGAAGGTAGTGCACAACACCTTAACTCCAAAACATTTATGAAAATGATCTTCATTAAGATTTGGGAATTGTTATAAGTGAATGATTTAAATCAAACATTTCATAACACAAGTAATCTCATATCACCTTTAATTCATGATGCAATGGATAATAGCTTTTGTTAGAATGGATTCAAGATAATGTATATGCATTTTGAGTAATTGTTTTATGTCAATTCCAGCATGTTGTCACAATTATGTTTTTGTGATCAAGAATATAGAATTTTTAGGGTGGTGTTTTATATGAATGATCTTCCATTGATATCTTTTGGAAATTATTGAGTAGATTCCAACCCAATATTAAATCAACAGTTGAATTGTAGTTAGCAAGCCACCCTCATCCATAAAGTTGTCACAAATGAAGGAGAAAAATTACAAGAATGTGTCTTTTTTATATCAACAGTTTGAGAAATAAATTATTCCTTGATTGAGGGGATCATTTTCTATTTGGATAAGACATGGGAAAAGAATTTTTCCCTAAAGGAAGCACTCGAAACCTTGTGCTTATTCATATAAGAGGTGATATTTCAAGATGCATGGCTCCACATGTAATTGACAATTCATGGATTTGGTTAGTGAAAGATGAGGAACACCTAAACATTTATTTTATCCACATGGAACTATGGGACGTACATGTCTGAAGGTCCACATGTGCTACTATACGGGATTACATCTAACTTTCATATCCCATGAGAAGAAGAAGCACCACCTAGTGACTGAAAATTGCATGTCATTATTCTCAAAGAGTCTATACAAGTCTCGTTCTGATACAAACTTATGGGTTCCTAATATCAAAAAAATCCACATTAAAGTTAAGCTACAATGACCAATAAGAACAAGGAAATGGAACAATATTTACTAGGTGAAGGTATGTATTGAAGCAGGTTACTCCATATTTTATGTCATTCATGAGTAATAAGAAAATAAATTCAAACATAAAGTCAATTTTTTATCTAAAAAAATACAAAATTTTCTGAAACATTTTTAAGTTGAAGAAAAAGACATGGAAAATGCACTAAATCCAAATCATCAAAATGATGTACGTTCTAAAAATTCACCAAAATGTATCAATCATGAGTCTCATCACACTGAAAATGTTGATATAATTAGGTTCACATAACAAATAATGCTTAAATGCACATTCACGTGTGTGTGTGAGAGAGAAAGGGATATAAATAACTTGATGGCCTTGGTGAATCATGATCAGGCCCTTCATATCATAAAACACAACTTTCATTTGAATCGGGATTATCGAGGAATAATAATTCACATTAGCAAGAATTCTAGACTTCGAAAAAGGTGTCAGCAAAAGTTTCAGCCTTATTTAACTATACCTTCTCACCATGGATAGGAGAAAAAGAATGAAATGGATAAAATTTGAACATCTCTACATATTTTGGATACTTTAATGAATTCGACCTTGCAAACTATGATGTATCTTGAAATAGAAATTCTAGTTTTCACAAACTATGCCATGGACCATGTTATCACCAACAAATGATCACCTAGTCATTTATAACTAGGTGGACCAAAATACACCATGCAAGATTAATTTTACCATATTAAAATCACTTTCATTGTTTAAAATAATTACATAAACCATTTTTATTAAATTATTTCTTATTTAAATAAAAAAGCTAATGAGAATAATTAGATAAACCATTATTTATTTAATTTTTCTCTAGAAATAATTATTAAATCATTGTTTAAATAATTATTCCTTGTCACATTTGACTAAATCCCCTGGGAAAAATTAAATAAATCACTGTTTATTTATTATTCCTTATTTCCATTACTGGAATAATCGTTAAATCAATATTTAATAATTATTTCAATTTCACACCATTCTTAATCCTCGCGAAATAATTAATAAATCATTTGTTAATTAGTTCTAAATAAAGATATTTAACCATCTCAAATATATTTTCACTCTCCAATAAATATAATAAAGTATTCCAAGTAGTTAGATCTTGATTTGGTCAATATTATTTTATTATTCTCCATTTTTAGAAAAATCAATACTTTGTTATAAATAGGAGGGTTTTCCATTCATTCTTCGCCATGATCATTATCGTCATTACCATTATTGTCCCTTTTCTTTTGAGCTCCCATTTGAGTTCTCCACATTTTGTTTGGGTTTTTTACATATTGAGAGAGAATATCGTTTACTGAAGCATCAAGGACATCAAAAGACTCATCCCATGGAGGGGGATTTTCATACCCTTTTTGTAGATCCCCTTCACTAGGTGTTTTCAATAAAGCATTTATTCAATTAAAGTCTTTCCATTTGGGTTATTACACTTGATATCTTTACTACTCATTTCTATTCTAGATCATATATGTTTTTGTTGTAGGTTTTTCCAATTTTATCATAGATTTGAATCGTAAGTAGCCATCAAATTGTTGTTAGGGTCACTTGTCACCTAGTGACTTAAGTGAAGTTTTTTTGGTACGCCTTCCAAGAAATTTCAGACTAATAAATAACAAATTCACTAGTGTAATAACAACATTTTGGGTGACTAAAGTTTTAGTAAAGTTCATGGTTTTTGTTGGAACGGGTCCCCTGGGGGTCAATTTTGGGGCTAAAAGTGTATGTTTTGGGGCAGAAAGCCTAAATTTTGTATAAAGAATGTAAAGTCTCCACAGTTTGTGGTCGCAGAGTATGAAGATGTCAAGAGTAATTAAGGGTTGTGTGCCCTTGTTTTGTAAAGAATCATGTCGGTTGTAAAGATCTACCCATGGTCCACAAACCATGGGATTGTATAAAAAGAAGTTAAATAAGTCTAATGGGAGGGGGAGAAAAACGAAGTAGAGTTCTAAGTGCTCTGGGTCATAGGAGAGCTAAGAGAGAGAGTCTTAGTGTAGGTAGAGGCTCTGTAGCTGAGTACGTAGAGGCCTAGGGTAGAAGTCTGTAGCTGAGTGCGCAGACCCCTGCAGCTATGTGCGCAGGGCAGATAGAGTCTGTATTGGGAACTTGAATCAACAATAAAGATAAGTATTCTGAAGTTGTTGTGTATTTTCTCTATGATTATTGCATCAGACTATGTTCTGTTAAGTTCTGGGTTTACATTATAATGCTAATTTTATGTGCGGATGTATCTGTTTCTATCTATTATTTGAATGCAAAAAAGAATATATGTTTTCCTGAAAATAACCTTAATTGTATGGTAAAATTGGTGAACACTTAAGGTAACTCAGGAACTTGTAACCGTACATAGTTACAAAGGCGAGAAAATGCCTGGATCGCTGGTTAGGACCATGTGAAGGTTAGTCGTATACCTTCGCAAAGGTTCTGAAGGTCGGAAAAGAAGGAACATCGATAAGCCCTAAGTGCTTATCGATCTGATAGAAGACATGGGTTAGAATATAAGATTGACATCCCGACCCTCTCAGGGTGGAGAAACTTGGTTCCTGCATCCCCCCATACTGCTTCAAGTGAGACTTCAGTGCGTGCTCTACGTATTGATGTTAAAAGGGCCAGTAGTGTAGGGATTTTCTTAGCTACTTAACACTGAACCTGGGTCAGGGCCGATCAAGGCAACAATTTTCTACAACTATTTTTAGCCTTTCAATTTATATTTAGAGTATTATTTCCTTTTTTGTCAGATTTTTAGATTCTGGTGGTTTTCTGGTTCTTTCTGCAGGTCACAGGTATCAACCGAGTAGGAGACAGCAAAATCTGTGCGAGATCTACTGACCAAGAGTTCCAGGAGAGAAACGAATTTTTAATCCCTTGATATGCATTCCAAAGTGCATTATTTGGCCCAAACACTACGTTTTCCACTGTTCCACGACAGTACTTATGTTTTGGTATTTTTCCAGAAATTTTTCAGAATTGCCAAGAGTGTTATTTGCAGACCGGGTTGGGTACCTCACCTTTGTTTTAAGTATCCCCTAGGCCTATATATACTTAATTTTTCTCTTTGAGGAAGGAAAAATACCCCCTAGGGTTTAGAGTACACCTCCACATTGTTAGGAAAAGATGTTTTGAGTGAGGAATCTAGGGTTTCAGCATTTTCAAGCACTGATTTTTAGATTCTGATCCATTACTTTTCAAAAATTTTGTATAGGTTTCTTTTACCTTTTCTCCCTTTAGATTTTGGGTTTTAATTTTCCCCTTTAGGATCCCCTTAAGCATCCTAGGTTTTACAGCTTCACTCCTATACTTTGCAATGTTTTTCACCTCTGATTTTTGTTGTTTGTATGCACCATTTGTAGTAGATTAGTGCCTCTATATCTCAATCCCTTGACATTATATCATTTAGGTCTTTTATGTGTCTTTGAGTAGCTTTTTTTCCCTCTCTTTCTTAGATTCTTAGTAACCATTATTGGTGGGGTTTGGTGTGCCTGTCTGGTTGTTTATTTTCTATCATTTTCATATTTATTTATAGTATTTCAGAACTTTATTTTCAATAGTGCATGGCATCATAAAACATGCTCAACTAACTCATCAACTTGACACTTTGTTTTCACACACCCACACCCTAAGAGAACGTGAGCTTGGTTAACACTGCCAAGCCAATCCTTGAAACACTACACATTAATAACTCAACAAACATAGATTAATCCCACTTTGGCACCAGGGCCAAACAATATTTGTAGTGTAAGTGTAGGATCAGTGGGATAGGCTTCCAATAACACCCATCAATATATTTCATTAAGACATAGAAGTTGGCATATTATGGAGCTTAAAATCCTGCACCATCCCATGGTCTAAAGCCGAAGTGCCTTAGAAAAGCGATTCGTAAGGGGTTAGGCTATATCATGCTACGAGAGGTTCTCCTTAGGGGTACCTAGCCCATGGTAGGGAATCTCGTGCATTTTCTGACTACAAAGAAGTTGAAGACTAGACCACCCCCATGGGATTAAGGTAACCATAGTGACCAATCTTAGGAAAGCACCCTATACGATTCCCTGTGGGAAGCAATTGTTTCTCTACCCTACCTTTCCATGGATAGCTTTGCTTGTGGGGATGAGATTCCATAGTAAGAAGTTCTTTGGAAGGTCATCTGAAATAGTATATCTAGGATTGTTTGAGGATTTATATCACCTATAGTCTAGAGGCATTTTTCTTTGATAGGACATGTTTTCCTGTATTAGAGTAACAACATTAATATAGTTAGTTTACACTTGGAACCATTACACTAGGTGTTTTCTTGTTTCTTATTGCTCTTGTATTCTTATCATCACCCTTTAGTTCTTAGATCGATATTTTCTTGACACCATTGCACCCCCAAGGCGTTTGTCATGGAGACTACAAGGTCTTCACCCTCAATTCCTGTTAGGACATATTACTCCTCCCCATCGAGTTAGAGTTCATCCTCCCATTCCTTCATCGAGTCATAATTTTGATTTTGATTCTACTAATTCCTCTAGTTCGTCCTTTGATTTCACGTCTTCTCAACCCCATATTTCCACCATGGCAGGCACCAACTTGGGTGTGGGAAACTAAGGTGGTAACCCAGGTACCAACTAGGGTATCTGTACCAACGAAACCCTCACTGATGTGGTCACTCCTACTCCATTACTGCCTTTTATGGTTGGTTTGAGTCTCCTACATTTCAGGCATCTCATAAACGATCCTCTTCTATGATCCCACTTGGCCAACTATGCCTACTAAACTCCCTTCAGACATCCCAAAGTTTGAAGGTAATCCTAGAGAAGATCCCACTAATCATGTTCGCTCATTCCATATGTGGTTTTTCTCAATTTCCATTACTAAAAAGTCCATCCATCTTCCTCTGTTCCAATGCAAACTCACTAGAGCTATTGCTAAGTGGTATGTCGATCAATCTAGAGTCACTCATTACCTCTCCATTATGACACTGGTACAAAACTATTGACTTCTTTTCATCAAACTTCTACCACTATCTTATCCGACCATTTTCCAAAATGGCGTAGAAGGAGGAGCATATGTAAGGATCCTGAATTCGAAGACCGTGTCTATATGGATTGGTTCCTTAGATATCTTTTGGCCCATATTTCTAAATATGTCATGTCATGATTCCCCTAGCCTTAAGAAGATTCGCTCCAAGTAGCCTTAAACTTTGATTTGATCTATGCAGAGTCAGGCTATGTTTACATTACCATCCTTGTCTACCTTACCCTGGTGTTTCTAACACATCGAGGGAATCTCATGGCGTGGCTAGCATAGTTGGAACCATTTCACTCCCCCAACTGTATGCTCCACCTCTGATGAGTTATGGTCCACCTTAGGTAGGGACCATATTCTCTTACATTTATTCCTTCCCTAATGCTCCACATGGAAACTCTTATTCAAGTCCCAGTATGCCATACACATATCTCCATCCGCATTAACAGATGTCAAGGCTAGCTGTTTCACCCCCTGTTTATCCCAATATTACCCCTTCTTGTTATCAATATACATTTCCTGGCGCTCCAGCCGGGACTAGCACCCCAACCCCCCATGCCTACTCCCCCTCTTCCACAGTAGCCACCTCCTCCAAAAGGTCAAGTGTATGCTCAGCAGAGCAGACCCAATCCCCCTAAACCCAAGAAAAGGAACAAGGGGAAGGGAATTAAAACCATCAATCTCAAGGTAATTGAAGAAACTAGGGTTCTCCACCCAATGCACCTCAAGGTCCTTAGCCTAATCCTGTAACCCAGAAATACGGTGGCTAACCCAAGGAAAAGAAGGGTCTTCGTACAAAAAAACCTTGTGTCATTTGTGGCATATATGGTCATTATACTCATGAGTGTCCCCTTTTAACTCAGATTCATCAAATATGGGAAGCTCAAGTAGCTACTTCTCGAGGATTGCTACCACTACTCCCCCTCCACCTCCTACTTTATCTCAACTGGCAATGTTTACCAATCATTTTCCTCACCAAGGCTATATTAATACCTAGCCTACACAAGGTTAGGATCTTAGCCATCTTGACCATCTGGTCACCATTATTATCAAATTCTTATGATGAATGTTGATGAGGTCAATACACAACAAGTCAACCTTCAGACACGATCGTGCCAATACGAGAAGCCATCCACTAAGTCTCTGACTAATTCCTAACCCTAAGTTTCCATTGAACCTCTATCATCATCCAATGGTACATTACAGATCCATCAACCTAAGGTCAAGGTTATTCCCAAGATACCCAATGGACCATTACATCAAAACGTTGCTTTTGCTAAAGCCACCCATACCTATAGCATAGTAGATGACTTGGTACAACCTCCTATTGCGATGTCAATGCTAGAAGTCCTCCGGAAGTGCCCATCCCAATGGAAATATCTACTATCTTATTTGGATGTTGTGGATCCCCAAGGCAATCATATGATTGTCTTTGTTGTTGGCAAGTTGGAAAATCCTCCCTTACCTTCATCTGTTGCATTTCAAATACTAGTCTCGATTGGAAATGTCATTGTTTAGTGGTGTATCATTGATAAAGGTGCCTCCAATTGTGTGATGGCTACCATATTTGGAAGAATCTTGGTTCACCTAACCTATCCCCATCTACCATCACTCTTTGTGCATGGGATGGTAATCCTTCACATCCCCTTGGCTTTATTCACAATTGCCTATTCACGGTTGTCGGCAAGACTGTTTCTATTGACATTGAATTCATTGATGATCTCTTAGACTGTAACATCCTTTTGGGTCATAGTTATACCTATGCTATGTCAGCTATCCCATATTTGGTTCGCTATAAGATATGCTTTCCCCACAATGGAAAGATTGTCATCATTTATCAGTTGATGTAGTATGATCCCAAAGCTCAAACTTCACCTCAATCCAACATCTCTTCAGTGGTTGACAATAAGATTGTCTTTTCCCTCATTATTGTCTCTCTAGGAGTTTTTAAAGACTCCACTTTTCTTGGTTCTTATTACGGTCCACCACCTACCCCTTTTAAGCCTATCTTATCTAGTGTTTGCATGCTCCAAGAATCACAGGCCACCAACAAATGGTCTGGTATGCCTTCATAGTAGACATCAACTCCAAAACATGTTGTTCGTACCTCAACCGAGCCTTCCAGTACTACTCCTCACATATAATTTCCTTTCACTGGTATCTCTCCTAGTTCATTTCCACCTAGAACCATTCCCAAAAGTCTTAACCATCTCGTAGCAGTTCCTTGAGTCCATTACCCTTCTAGTTAGATACCATTTTTATTTCCCCCCTTGGAGTTCTTTATACACCTATTATGGCTATGTTGAATTTACCCAACATTCCCTTGGGGATCCCATTCTGGTACATTGGTCCTCCTCCAAACAATCCATCCAATCAACTTAAACCTGACACTTCTTTGACCTCGGTCCAACCTGTTGTTCCTACCCCTACCTTTGATTTAGTTCCGCAACAACCTCAACAAGAGCCTACTCCTATTGTGAAATCATCTAGCAAGGGGGGGAAAGCCCAAAAAAAGGGAACCAAAGACAAGGCACCCCCAGCAACTCTCGCTCCTCCTAAGCTGCCAAAGCTGATTCCTCCATGTGCTTTGTGTGATGTTGTTGGTCATCCCACCAATAATTGTCCTGAGCTCCCTCATGTAAAGGATGTGGTCTCTGATACCTTTCCTGATTCTAACATTCTTGAGCTCCATGTCAGTTTACTTGAGTTAGCTAAAAAGAACAGATCATTACAGACAAATCACCAATGTGCTTTGTGTGATCATTATGGCCATTATTCTCATCATTGTCCATGTCTCGAAGATTTTCTTGATACACTTCAAGTTATTCATGAATTAGAGGTTTCTCATAGTGATTCCACATCTCCTGTACATGCGGATTCTAGTCCCACTCCTACACCGGAACAGGAGGTCTCTCAAACACCCATTGTGATCCTTCCCCCTGACATCAAGATGACGGATAGTACTTCTATCATTCTCTACCTGTCATCCTCCATGATATTGATATATTGGAACTCCCTTGATGTCTCCTATTGTGATTCTATTGAAACTTCTTTGATGAACACCCTGGTCTCAACATCGGTAGATATTTCATCTATTTCTCATATGTCTCCCAACCTTAACAATGCGTATGAGAACCTTGTCTCTCATGAATATGCCTTAGGTAGCTCCTCTTCAACATGTGGTCTCTCTTCCTCGAGTCCCACAATATTCCATTTTGGTGAAGACATCATGGAAGCCATCACCACCCCTTATTATCCTTGGGATGATATACACCATTGTACATCCTTCCTTCTGTAACTTACCCATGACCAATATGTTGTGGAGTCCAAAGAATTCATTCATGGTGAAGTTGATTGGTTGAGAAATCCCATTCCTGAACTAGTATTTTTAAGAAGGAAATATGGCTAACATTTCCCATACCATCAGAATTAACATTTTGAATAAACCAGGGATTGAAGAGAATATCATCTTGGGGGAATAATGCAGACCGGAAGAAATTGATACTTACCCCAAGTTATTCAAGGAATTCTGTGATGTTTTCACCTAGTTTTATTCTAAAATTCCTAGGCTTATTCTCGCCATTGTTGAACATCACATCGCCACTTGTCCCGATGCAATACCCATCCTCCAAAAGCAAAGGCCTATCCATCCTTCCAAATGTGAAGCTATTAGAAATGAAATCGATAAGCTCAAGCAAGTTGGTTTCATCTATCCCATTAAATGCACCACATGGGTGTCCAATATTGTTCACGTTCTTAAGAAACAAGGTGCCATCTATGTCTGCACAGACTTCCATGATCTGAACAAAGCTTGTCCCAAAGAAAACTTTCCCACACCCTTCATAGACTAGGTCATTGGTGAGTGTGCAGGGTATGAGGTTCTATCCTTTATGGATGGATTCTCCAAATATAACCAGATATGTATTTGTTGTGTTCATTGGATTAAAACCGCTTTCACTAGTCCGTGGGGAAATTTCTCTTACAAGGTCATGCCTTTTGGTTAAAAGAATGTTGGGGCCACTTTTCAGTGTGCCATGTCCCACTATTTTCATGACTTGGCTCATATCATCCTTGGCTCATGATTTGATTATTATTTTTCTCTGATGTTGCAAGTATAACATTCACTTCAACCCCCTTAAGTGTGTCTTTTGTGTTCCTACCAACTGACTTTTGCGCTTCATTGTGTCCAGTTGGGGACCCTTTAAATTTTTAGGAAGGAACCCTTTCTTGTTTTAATAAAATAGGAAAAGTTTTCTATTTTTAACTTTTCATAAATAATACAAAAAATTCTTCCAAAACATATATATCCAAGCGTATTTTTTCTTTAGACTTAAGATCCTTTCCATAGTTTCTTAGGAAATAATATGCAAGTCTAAAAAACTTGATAACTATCTTTCCATTATAAAACATTTGAAAGCATTATCAAAGTTTTAAAAGGCCTTTTACATAAATAAATGGTATTGGCCTCATTAAAATCCACACATGAAGCACGAATCAGATAATTGACATTGGTGATTTGAAGGTAAGTACCATAAGTGATTTGTCAATATAAATATCGTATTTTGTTAAATAACATCACCGATATCACATTATGTTCAGTGTTGATCACCGATATCGCCTTCGTTAAGTCCTGGCACTCCAATATCAGACATCTAACATCCCAATTTGAAAACAGTCAAATGACTTGCGATATCAGAGTTTTCATGTTGCATGGTTCTATTCATATCACCCAATACTAAAGCATCTATAAATATTTGCCGAAAAGCGATTTTCCAATACAGTGATAGGTGTCACAGCCACGTGAAAGAATGTTCAAAAATTAAATGGCCACCCTGTGTGATTTATCCTTTTGAAGTTTTAAACGATTTGTCATAATTTTGATATAATGTAGAATTATTTCTTCATTAATACTCGAGTTCAACTAAAAATACTATTTGCATTCACAAGTTCTTGTCGCTCATCCTTGTTTTCTTTTTACTCGGTTAATTTCAATAAATAGTAGTTAAAGGAAATGCTAAGGATTGTCAAGGTAAAGAAAAAGTCTGTAATTCATTCATAGATAGTTTTTCCTCCTGAAGAAGTTGCCTAGATGTCACCTTTATTTATAAACACTAAATGCACGCTACACACAGTGTCCTCCTCTTGGGAGGTCATATACAAAATATTCGAGGATGAACACCCATGTGTGATTGAGAAGCAAAGTGCTACTGCAGATGCTCCCACTCTAGATGTTCGTGCTATATGGAATGATGTGGCCATTTCATTTTTGCATAGAATTGATGCCCATCCCAAAATATTTCCCTACATAGATGGTGAGATGGGTCATCGACCATTTGGATATTACAGAAAGTTTTTGTATAACTTTGAAGAAGACAATCATAGGATCATTCAAATCCAGGGATTGAGGAAAATGTGCCATTTTCCTCTAGCATAGAAAAAGTATGATACTCAATTTTCTCATAATTTTATGCATGAGAATCAAAACCCAACAGATCTTATCAAAGAATGGAGAAGTGACTGGAGCAAGCACAAGCGTGAGGATAGGGGTATGCATTCACTATCTAATTCTATTATTCGCCATTTCTCTCATGTCTCTACTATGATGTGTTGTTTATACGATTTCCCTAATACATAAAAGTTCTTAGAAGAATGGGTACTGTTAATAGAGGTTGCTTCTGATGATTATATTAGGGATTGGGAAAATATCTTATCTAATAATTTAACTACACAAATTCGCAGTTACCTACAGAAGCGTAATGTTAACAATAGAACTCCTCCTTTCTTTATGAGTTCCTATGTCATGGACACTATTTGTTTTCCTTATGATTTTCTAGCCATAGGATGGAAATGGACAATTCAATACCCTACCCCCATCCATGTTTACCTTAATATGTTGTGGGAATCCAATTATCATTCTCATTTATAAAATTTGTCATAAAATTATCCTCCCCATTCACCAAGACGTCTTTGGCAGGAAAGTGCCCAGACTCTCTACAGAAGATAACAATGACTTAATGTCATTAGCAACATTGTTCGGTCAAGAGTCATTTACTTATATTTGAGTGTTTGGTAGCCTCTCTCATTGTTATATTTTGCCTCTTTTTGTCCTTGATAGATTATTGGCCAGAGAAATTGCATACCAAAAAGTTCGGAATGGTTTGACTAAAGTGCTCAAAAATGCCAAGAAAACTACATGTCCTTCTTTTCCTATTTGTTGTGGTATATATGCATTAGAAAATTCCAGACATGCTCTTGTATAAATTGACCAATTCAAAGCTTTAAGTTTTCCATCTATCCAAATAGACATGGGGTCGCAAAAGATGTCACGACATAATCCAAAATCATACAATTCGCAAGCGAGCCTAATAAATTTCAGGATTTATTTGAGATGCTTCTAGAGGTTGAAAAGTTAACGACAGATCAACTAATTCCTAAATAATTGATTGAGTTCAATCTATATTGTAGTTGTATAATATCCCATTTACCGAAATTTTGTTAACACATTCTCGACATAATCCCGAAGTTTCAAATACATCAACCTCCTCATCAAAGGATCCAATTATTTCACAAGTATCCAAGAAGAAAATAAATTAGATGAAGTTTGGGAAGAATTTAATCATGTCCTATCAACTAAAGAGACTCAAGATGTAAACACTATAGTCAACAAAGAAATAGTGCAGATTCCACAAACTAAAGGGAAAACTTCATTCATTGTTGAGGCTCCCGATAAAACTAATGTTGTTGAAGATGTGGAAATCATCCAAACATTTCCTATATTGGATATAGTTATAAAAGTTGAAGAAATCCCTCATTTGAATGTGTTTTACAATCCAAAACGCAAAGCAGTTATGAGCAGGTCAAAGAAGAAGAGAAATATGGAATAGACACATGCATTAGTTTTAAATGAGACTCCTTTTCAAGTTCTCTGGAAAATAGCCGAAACATCCCCTTACGAAGAATTAAACAAACTCTCATAGTTTGTAGGAGATTATGCTAGTGCTACTGTTAATAAAGCAGTGGATATTCAACTGCTTATGAAGGAAAATGACGAAAGGATTATTCAATTAGAACAAAGTCTCCAGAATGAAAGGAAAGTGATTGAGCAACAATAGCAAGAAAAGCTTGCCAAATTAGAGAAAAGTTTCAATGACTTGAAACTACAATTTGAATATGAAATCAAAGACAAAGATGCACAAATACAACAACTACAAAAAAAGATTAATGAGTTGAAAGAAAATCGAGAAATAATTGAAGTTAAAAAAGAAGTAGGAGAATTGCATACACTCCTTTCTAAGCAACAGGTTATCTTTTATCATAAATTAACTTTAATTCATGATTTGTGTAAGACCTCTGATTCTTTAGTTAACTAGTTGTTCGATGTTAGACCATTATATGAAGAAATTGATGAGAAAATATCTGAGAATATGGATTAGCAAGACAGTGCTGAAGGAAGATCAAATGATCTTCCTTGAATTGAACAATATCAAAAATATATCGTTTTCGGTGACTTAGACATCACGATGAAGCAAACAAAAACAACTATCATCAAGGCCATAAATATTGCCTCTAATTTCACTAAATATATCATTGATACCTTATTGCAGGCCAATCTAATACATGAATGCCTGAAGGACACCTTTCCAAATGTCAAATCTCTGAAGTAGTCATGGTAGGAAACATCAAAGAAGAAGGTTGAAGACATCCAAAGTTTATCAAAAGAAAACCTCGAAAGTTATTGGCATTTCTTAGTAAATCCATAAAGTCAATAGCTTGTGTTGAAGTGTCTTTCTAATGAAACAACTCAACTCCTCCAAACACTTCGTGATGCGGAATTTACGCGGTAGATGCCCGTGCAACCGATTCATCCCCCGTAATTGAAGCCAATGACAAACATATGTTGACTCATAGAATGAATAAAGAATCAGCCTATAGCATAGTCATGAATTTCTTGTTACAATAGAATGTTATCTTATCTTTGCTTTATCCTAGCTTAGTTTGTTGGAGTTTTTCTGAAGACTTTTATTTTTTTATTTTCTATTTTTGTAATATTAATAGACTATTTAAACCCCTCTAATGTGTTTAGAAAGGGGTTCTGAATTTTTGATAGATAACTTTGAACTTGCACTGTTGTTTATTGCAAAGTTATCTAATTGAAAAATATGGACCAAAAGCTATATTTTTCATGAACAGAGTCTTGATGTACAAGTACTATTATCTTTATATTTCTCCTATGTTTCGTTGAGATAGATAATGAATTTATTATAAGTTTTTTCATTATATGAATTCTTTGTAAACAATCAGACATTGTCACTATTGATGTTTCAGATTGTATTATTTGTGATTCTATATGAAATAATGAGATGTTATATGTGATTAGTTTTAATCAACTAAATTAACTAAATATTTAATTAATTTAGTTTATCTTATTTCTTTTCTTTTCATAAAGTGTTTAATGATTTATATTTTTGCATGCTTTGTGAAATATTTTTATGAATCACATGTAAAGAAATATTAACCCGTGAGATACGTAGAATAAGTTTATTTATTAATATCATATTTGCTTTAAATAACCCCATTACTTTCATTTTATTTCCATTATTAATTTATATTTATTTAACTGGAAACTAGTCCCTTTATCCCTAGTCGAAGCCACCAATTCCAACAGAAACAAAGTTATCTTAAGTTCCCAACTGGGTGGTATTCCTGATGTTGAGGTAAATATTTTCTAGCCTTCAATTTTTTTTGCGCTAGAAGGAGGGCCTTGACTATTTATGGAAACAAGGTTTAATCCCAAATCAAAAGGTCATAAAAAGAGTCATTCTCCCTCAAAATCTCTCCCAACTTTCGGATCTCATTCTAAATCTCCTACTCCCATATCAGAATTTGTAAAAACAACTATAAGATCTCCTATCACACACCCTAAGTCAGAACTTAATTCAGAAATTAGAATGAATTTCTATTTCAGAAGAAATGACATAATAATTTGAGTTATTTGAAGGTAGTGTATGTTCATCTTTCCAAATTTCTTATATTTTGACTCGATCCCAAAGTTAGAATCTTGGGGTTACTCCATATGGTTTTCCCTTGCCTTCTCACCAAAGAAACACTAAAAAATATGAATCACAATCATCTACTAGTGAGGTTTTATCTTCTTCTCCACCACATACACCTCTATTTCGTTCATCATCATCAACTTCCTCTCATCTGATCAATAATTCCACTCATGTCCCTCATATTCAATCAGCGAGTGCTAGCACTAGCACAGGGGGCTACTTCTTCTTCCTCATAGTCAGCCTCTTCTATTATTAAAACTTATTTTACCCAAATTTCCAGAATGCCTAATAGACCATGGACTAATCCAGGTGGAGTCAACATGCCTGCACCCCTTCATCCTTTACCTAAACATCTAGAATGATGGTTACCCAAGTTCAATTTGGATGAAGGGATTGCAGTTGAAGGACATTTACATAATTATATATTGCCCATTAACCTAAATGGAGTCTCAAAAGAAGATTGTGTATGTAGACTGTTTCCCTATACTTTCACAGGATCAACTGGATTGTGGTATTTTTCTTTACCAACAGACTCAATTAATAATTGGAATACATTTGAAGAGAAATTTTTGACAAATTTTGGTGATGATTGTACAACAACAAACTTAATTAACGATCTTTCCAATCTCAAAACCAATCAAAATGGAAGAATACAATATTTTAATTGTATGTTCAATAAATTTCTTAGTAAGATTCCTCACAATTCACAACTTGGTGAAGACATAAAAATAGAGTGGTATATCTTTGTGGTTCCCTCTAATATTGCAATGTTTTTAGATAGAGCTAATAAAGCTACTTTAGCTGAAAACATGAAAGAAGCTTTTTCTGTTGAAAAGAGAATTCTAGCCTTAGATAATAAAATTATTGTTGAAGAAAGGAAGTCAAAGAAAGTAACTTCTAAAGAGGAAGCCAAAAGAAACCTTCTAAAGACCCTTTCAATTTACAAGGATTACATAGTCCTCAAAACAATGTCAAATGAGATGGTTGAGATCAAGAAACAAGTATCAGAGTCTTCAAAAATATATTTTAGACCTTTCAAAAATGCTCAACCTTTGTCATCTCAGCCATCCAATATTTTATCTGACATTGAATTAGATCAAGATGAAGATGAAGAATCAGCCCTATCTATGGAAGAATAAGAAGAAGAAGAAGAGCTGGTTGAAGCAGATGGATTATGATATTGTATTCTTACTACATCAAAAAACAATGAAGAAGGAGAAGCCCTACCGGTAGAAACTAGGAGTAAATATCTATTGATCCATCATATTTGAATAAAAAGAAAATATCAACTACTCCTATTAATAAAGATAAAGGCGCAATCAAAAGATCTCCTCCTAAATCTTCTGAATCAATTTCATCCTCTTCAAATTCCCCTTCTTCATCTAAAACTCTTATTATTTCTGATAAAGATATAGAATACAACATTGTGTAATATATGAAGAAAGTCAAGGCTAACATTTTCATGTATGAGGTGAGCATGCTTAAGAAGCAACAAAAATTATTGCTTAAATACTTAAATGTTGTTCCTACATCTCCTTTTCGAACTAAAAAAGCCTCACTTGGAAAAGGAAATCCTCCAAGTGATTCCCCAGATAAAATTGATGCTTCTGATGCAATTCTAATTGGAGATGGGTGCAATTAACACACTCTTCCTTTTCTTTGAACCTTTGAGATTTTTAATAAAAACGTTCAAAATTGTTTGGTAGACTCAAGTGCATCATCAAATATTATGCCATATTCAATTTTTCTCAAGCTGAACATAACACCTCAGAAGTTTGTTGTCCAAATTGTTCAATTAGATAGAACAAAGGTTAAGCCATTGGGAGAATTAAACACTTTTTTAATATTATTATCCTCAAATTCAAAGGTATGTCAAATTATTGATATTTTGATTTTTGATATTCCTAAATTTTATGGTCTTATTTTAAGAAGAGATTGGTCAGAGAAATTGCGTGGTTATTTAGCCATGGATTGGTCATATATATGGCTTCCTTACAATGGGAAACTAAATCAGATTTGGATGGATAGAGAAAAGCATATGAAATACTCATTTACTGATATGGATGAAGGAAATGAGCCTGTAGTTTTCACAAATAATATCCTTGGGAATTATTCTTCTAATCCTTCTTTGGAATTTTTGTGGCTTAGAGATCTCCTTAGAAAATTTTGTTTCATATCAAGTTGAAAATCATTCACAAACGGATTTTAATAAATGTAATAATGTTGTAGATACACCTTTAATTAAGCGTGATTCTTTATTTTGGGCACTTTATTTTGAAGGTTCTAAATCTAACGATGGTGCAGCAGATGGCTGTATATTAGTAAGCCCTAATGGTGAAAAAACTATGCTTGCATGTAGATTAGAGTTTGAATGTACTAATAACATAGAAAAATATGAAGCATTAGTACAGGGATTGCAAAAAGTGATAAGTATTGATGTTGAGAACTTGCAAGTCTTTCTTGATTCATAAATTGTTATAAAACAAGTTAGAAACAATATTCATTTTGTTTCTAATCATCTTAGATATTATCGGTCCTTAATTGAAAATCTTACTTCACAGTTCATTACATTTAATATTTCTCCAATACTCAGGCTACAGAATGTGAGTGCTGATATTTTGGCCAATGTTGCACCTAAACTGATCCCACTTGAATATTTTAGTCTAGATATGTTTTCTATAGAGTTGATTTTTTGCCCTTCCATTCCTGATAATATCACCAATTGGTGAGTGTTCAATGATCATGAAGATATCCTAGATTTTTTAACATCTGAAGAATCTTATTTTAACCAAGTAATTAATGAACATGAACATGATAGACAATTGAATAAATCAAATGAACAAAATTCTTTGACAAAGTCTGTAGTTAAACTTGAGCATCTATATGATTTAAAAGACAGATTTGAAAAGGTCAGCCACTGCAAACTTCAAAGTTCAACTTTGACATTTGAATTGATTAACCTAGGATCTGATATCAAGCCTCAAAATATTAACTTAGATCTTGGGATTTCATCAGAAGAAAGAAACACATTTATTCACTCGCTGAAAAAATATAAAAATATCTTTTCTTGGAATTATCAAGATCTTAAAGCTTATGATACTTCTATCATCCAACACTTTATCCCAATGATGCCTGATGTCAACCCATTCAACAAAAACTTAGAAAGATTCATCCTCAGATCAAGAGTGAGTTAAAGAAGATTTTAAAGGCCAAAATTATCTTTCCAGTAAGACATTCCAGATGGGTTTTTGATCTTGTATTAGTTAGGAAAAAGAATGGTGATATTCACATTTGTATTGATTTTAGGAATTTAAATAAGGCATGTCAAAAAGATAATGGTCCCCTCCCACCAATGGAGCAAGTCCTACAATCAATTTTTGGTTCTGAGATAATGTCTTTTCTAGATGGATTCTCAAGTTATAATCAAATCCTTGTTCATCCAAAGGATAGATTAAAGACCACGTTTAGAACAAAATGGGGAACATATGCATATCAAAAATTCCTTTCGGGTTGATGAATGCAGGAGATATGTTCCAGAGATCAATGGACATCACTTTCAGGGGTTTAATCAATAAAAATGTTGTGGTATATCTAGATGATATTACCATATATTCCAGGAAGAGAAGTAATCATTTTCATGACTTAAAACAGATCTTTGAAAGATGAAAAAGGTATGGAATTTCTCTAAACCCCAAGAATCATTTTTTTCTCTTAATGAAGGTAAACTCCTTGGTTTTATTGTATCCAAAAATGGAATTTGTAATGATCCAGAAAGAATTAAGACAATGTCAGAAATTCCTTTACCACATACCAAAAAATCAATGCAATATTTCGTTGGCCAAATTAATTTTGTCAAAAGATTCATTCCTAAGTTTTCTCAAATCGTCCTACCATTACAAACAATGATTAGGAAAAATTCACTTTTTTTTTATTTATTTTTTATTTTATTTTTATTTTTATTTTATGCGGAGACAAAGAAAGAGAATCATTTAAAGAAATCAAACAACTTATTATTATTGTTGCCTCTCTATCAAATCCTAATTTTTCTGATCAATTCATTTTATATAATTTTTCCTCTGAACTATCATATGCAACACTCTTAACCCAAACAAATGAATAGAAAATTGAAGCCCCCATTTCTTTATTCAGCTCAAAATTTCAAGAAGCTAAATTCAATTATTCTGAAGTAGAAAATAAATCCTTCCTGGTCTACAAACAAATCAAATACTTCAAACCTTTTCTCATAAAAACTCATACTAAATTCATTTTTCCTTTCACAACAATCAGGCAATTACTTATTCAAAAGGAACTTGGAGAAAACATGGCTAACTCGGTTACTTCCCTTCAAGAATAAGACCTAGGAATTAAACCTGCTAAAATTGTGAGAGGGCAAGGTTTTTGCAAATTGATCACAGGAATGAATGATCCATTAGTTGAGGAAGGTATAGGTATTATTGATCAAATCGCAGAGCTATTTCCTATTGATACTGAATCTCAATATGCTAATTTAATATTTTATTTAAAAAATGGTTATGCTCCATCCGAGCTTGATTACAAAAGAAAAAGGGCATTAAGGTTGAAAGCTAATCAATATCAACTCATAAATGATGTTTTGTTTAGAAAAAAATACGATTTTGTTTTATTAAGATGTTTGGAAAAAGCTGAAGAAGAAAATGTTTTACAGGAACTTCATGATGAGCCAGCTGGTGGGCACTATAGTGGAGATACAACTTCTCACAAAATCCTACATGCTAGATATTACTGGCCAACCCTGTTCAAAGGCACTCTCATGTATGTGAGAAGATAAAACATTTGTCAAACTTCTTCAGGAAGACAAAATAAACCATCTATGCCTTTGCATCCAGTCAACATCGAACAACCTTTCGAGCAATGGGGACTAGACACAATTGGCGAGATCGTTACTCATTCTTCCAAACAACATAAATTTTTTTTAATAGAACGAATTACTTTACAAAATGGGTAGAGGCAATACCTATGAAGCTAGCCAATTCTGAGAGCATTACTCAATTCATTGATCAATCTATCATTACTGGGTTTGGTGTCCCTCATGTTCTTATTTTTGACAATGCTTCTTATTTTTATGGAAATGCAACTACTGATTTTTGTCCTAAAAAAGGATTCAAACTTAAGTATTCTGCAAATTACTACCCCCAGGGGAATGGTTTAACATAATCTACTAATAAGAATCTTATTAGAATTATTAAACGAACCATTGACCAAAATCAAAAGAATTTGGACAAGGCTATAATATTTCCTTTGTGAATTGATAGAATAACTAATAAGACCTCAATAGGTACTACCGCTTTTAATCTAGTATATGGGAAAGAAGCTATTTTGCTTCCCAATTTAACACTTCCCTCATTAGCCCTAATACAATTTATTGAAGAAAAACCTTCTTTTGCTCTACAATTGTGAATGTCTGAAATCCTTAAATTGGAAGAAGAAAGAAATAAAGTAAAACAAGTCCATGCCCACCATCAACAATTGTTCAAAGCTTCATTTGATATAAATTCAATCAAAGATAAATTTTTTGAAATTGGAGACTTGGTTTTGAAATTGGATAAAGTGCATGAGGATAAACGAAATCATACTAAATTTCAAAAACTCTGGCTTAGTCCCTTTCAGATTTTTGAGAAGATAGGTCCATCAAATTTTATCTTGCAAGATTTACAAGGGATGGAGGATATTGTTCCCGTTAATGGACTTATTATCAACAAATATTTTTCTTAAAAAGAACAAATGTTCTCTTGTAAAATATGTAAATAATATTATAGGCAAAATAGCATTTTTAGTTTTAAATAAAGTTAAGTAGTACACTTTTGAAATATATATTGGAGGTTTATCTCCATTATTAAGGTTTCAACTTGCTCAAGAAAGAATACCTAAAGAGAAATTATAAATTGAAATATGGTATTGTATCTATTTAAACACTTTGAAACATGATAACCATTTAATTATAGAAACCTTTGGCTTGGAACTCTTAAAAAATCAGTTTGTTTGTAAATCAGTTTTGAAAATCTACTTTTACAAAGTAGAAATTATTATGAAGATTTAGCATCTTCTACATAAATGGTCATCCAAAATGCTTAAGGGGTAAATGAAACCTCCCCATCCATTAATTTTAATTTTTTTAGTGTAATTCAAAAATATAAAAAACTTAAAAGATAAGATGTCTCATCACGAGCCTACTTAATACGATCATAGGAAACTAATAATGATTACATTATCACTATTGGCAACCAAACCAAGATAACGGCTTATAGTTACAACACTATAGGACAAAAGGTCTCATTGTGAGCCAACTTGTTGAATTTTATTACAACTTGTGAGTGGCATTATCGTCATCTGGCCACCAAACCAGGATAATGGATTTTGATTAAAACAAAGAAAAAAAGAAAATAAAAATTATATTTTCAAAAGGGAAAAAATATTAATTACCTCTAAGAATGCTATTATAAAGTGGATGGCATATTGGTTCATTTTGGTTAAATGGTAACTATGTCGAGGTTATGGATGCCTGCTGGCAGTAGTGGTTCTACCAATGACAAATAAATTTATTCTATACTTTAAGCTTCAAATACTTTTTACTTTACTTTTTCAACCTATTAGTGACTGATTTACACAATAAACATTTTCATCTATAACAAGCTCTAGGAAGCTTTACAATGAAATAAGTTGTTTCACTTCAAAGTTATCTTTATCAATCTAAATTTCAATCATTTTAAAACTTTCTAAGGGTTCTTGATAAGATCAATACATTATTTATTATTACAAATATTAACTATTTCGTCTAGTGTGTCGCCAATTGTTGTAGTACTCAACAAGCTCCCATTATCCCTAGACTTAGAAGAATAGATAATGGGGACCATTTAAATTTTCAGGAAATAATCCTTTCTTGTTTTAATAAAATAGGACAAGTTTTATAGTTTTACCTTTTAATAAATAAAACAAAAAATTATTTCAAAAGCGTATAGATCGAAATGTAATTTTTATTTAGGCTTAACAGCCTTTCCATAGTTTCTTAGGAAATAATATGCGTGTCTAAAAAACCCCGATAACTATGTTTCCATTATAAAACATTTGAAAATCATTATCAAAGTTTTAAAGGCCTTGTACATAAGTAAACGAAAATATTATAGAAAACTAGCCCCTCTAAAAGGTGCACGTGAAGCGCTAATCGGCTTATCGGCATCGGCGATTTCAAAGTAAGTACCATAAGTGATTTTCCGATATCAATATTGCATTTTTTCAGGTAACGTCGCTGATATCACATTATGTTAAGTGATGATCACTAATATCGCCTTCCATCATGTCCCGACACTCCAATATCAAACATCCCTTATCTTGATTTGAGAACAATCAAATGACTTGCAATATTGGAGTTCGCATGTCGCACGGTTCTATTCATATCACCTGATACCGAAATGCCAATAAAGCTTTTCCAAAAAGTGATTTTCTAATACAATGATAGGTGTCACAGCCATGTGAACAAACATTTGAAAATTAAATGGCCACTGTGTGTGATTTTTAGTTTCAAAGATTTAAATGATTTGTCATAGTTTTTATATAATGTAGAATGATTTCTTCATTAAAACTCGTAGTCAATTGAAAAGACTATCTGCATTCATGAGTTATTGCTACTCATCCTTGTTTCTTTTTAATAGTTGAATTCTGATAAACAACAGTTAAAGGAAATGTCAAAGATTATCAAGGTAGAGAATAAGTTTGTAATTCAGTCACATATAGTTTCACGTCCTGAAGAAGCTGCCAAGATATCACCTTTATTTATGGATACTACATGCACACCAAACGTAGGCTTCTCCTCTTGGGAGGTTATATACAAATTGTTCGAGGATGAAAACCCAAGGGTGATTAAGAAGCAAAGTACTATTATATATTCTCCCGCTCCCTATGTTGGCACTATGTGGAATGATGCGGTCAATTCATTTTTGCATAGAATTTCTACCCACCCCAAAATCTTTCCCTACACAGATATGCTGAGATGGGTCATCAACCATCCTAATATTATGTAAAAAAAAATTATAACTTTGAAGAAGACAGTCATAGGATCATTCAAGGCTAAAGATTTGAGGAAAATGTACCATTTTCCACTACCACAGAAAAAGTATGATACTCAATTTGTTCAGAAGTTTATGCATGAGAATCAGAACCCAATAGATCTTATCAAAGAATGGATAAGTGACCCGAGCAAGCACAAGTTCAAGGAAATGGGTATGTATTCATTAGCTTCTATTGTTGGCCTTTTCTCTCATGTCACTGCTATGATGTGTCGTTTATAGGGTTACCCTAATACACAAAAGTTCTCAGAAGAATGGGTATCATTAATAGAGGCTACTTCTGATGGTTATATTATGGATTGGAAAATATCTTGTCTAATAATTTAACTAATAAAATTTACACTTATAGACAAAAGCACAATGTTAACAATAGAAATCCTCCTCCTTTCTTTATGAGCGCCTATGTTATTGACGATATTTGTTTTTCTTATGATTTTCCATCTATATCATGGAAATGGACAATTCAATACCCTACCACCATCCAGTTTTACCTTGACGTCTTGTGGGAGTCCAAGTATCGTTCTCATTTTTATAAAATTTGTCTTGAAATTATCCTCCCCATTCATCAAGAGGTAATTGGCAGGAAAACGTCCAGACTCTCTACAGAAGCTAACAATGACTTAATGTCATTAGGAAGGTGGTTTGTGTAAGAGTCATTTACTTATATTCGAGTGTTTTGCAGTGTTTCACACCATCATTTTTTCCCTTTTTTGTCCCTCATAAATTATTGGCCAGAGAAATTGCATACCAAATATTTGGGAATGGTTTGACTAAAGTGTTCAAAGATGCCAAGAAAACTACCTGGCCTTGTTTCCTATTTCTTGTGGTGTATATGCATTGGAAAATGTTAGACATGCTCTTGTTGAAATTGACCAAATTAAAGCTTTGAGTTTTCCAACCATCCCAAATAGAAAATATGATCCACATGAGGTTGCAAAATATGTCACGACACAAGCAAGAATCAGGCAATTCACAAGCGAGCCTGATAAATTTGGTGATTTATTTGATATGGTTCCAGAGTATTCCATGGTTAAACATTTATTAGAAAATCGATTAAATCCTAAAAAATTGATTGAGTTCAATCAATATTGTAGTCGAAGAATAGCCCATTTTCCAGAAGTTTTGTTAAGACATTCTCGATATAATCTTGAAGTTTCAAATACATCATCCTCCTCATCAAAGGATCCAATTATTTCACAAGTCTCTGAGATAGCTACTATAGTTGTTTAGAAAACAAAGAAAGTTAAAGAAGAAAATAAATTGGATGATGTTTGGGAGGAATTTAATCATGTCCTATCAACTAAAGAGACTTAGTATGTAAAGAGTATAGTCAACAAAGAAACAGTGTAGATTCCACAAACTAAAGGGAAAACCTCATTCACTGTTGAGTCTTCTGATAAAAATACTATTGTTGAAAATTTAGAAATCATCCCAGCATTTCCTACATTAGAGATAGTTCTAAAAATTGAAGAAATTGCTCCTTGGGATGTGTTTTGTAGTCCAAAGCAGAAAGCAGTTATGAGAAGGTCAAGAAAGAAGAGAAATCTAAAATAGAAATGGGCATTAGTTTCAAATCAAACTCCTTTTCAAGTTCTTTGGAAAGGAGCCCAAACATCCCCTTAAGTATATTTAAACAAACTCTCACCATTTGCAGGAGCTTATGCTAGTGCTACTATTGATAAAGTAGCAAAAATTCTTGAATGAAAGGCAAGCGATTGAGAAACAATAGAAAACAAACCTTGCCAAATTACAGAAAATTTTCAATGACTTGAAACTACAATTTTAATTTGAAATCAAAGACAAATATGCACACATACAACAACTACAACAAAATAAAAACCAATTGAAAGAAAATCTAGAAATAAATGAAGTTTGAAAAGAAGCAGGAGAACTAGATACAATCCTTGCTGAACAACATGATATCTTTTGTCATAAATTAACTTTAATTCATTATTTGTGTAAGGCCAGTGATTCTTTAGTAAACTAGTTTTCTGATCTGAGAACAATCTATGAAGAAATTGATTAGAAAATCTTTGAGCATATAGATTGGCAAGATAGCGCGGAAGTAAGATCAACTGATCTTCCTTGAATCAAAAAATCTAGAAAAGATATCATTTTTGGTGACTGGGACATCAAGATGAAGTAAGGAGAAATGGCTATCATTAGGGCCATAAATCTTTCTTCTAATTTCATTTATTATATCAGCGATACGTTATTGTAGGCTAATATAATACAGGAACTCCCAAAAGAGACCTTACCATATGTCAAATCTCTGAAGTAGTCATGGCAGGAAACATAAAAGAAGAAGGTTGAAGACATCAAAGTTGATCAAAAGTAAACCTTGAAATTTATTGGCATTTCTTAGTAAAGCCACATAGTCAATGCCTTGTGTTGAGGTGTCTTTCTAATGCAACATCTCAACTCCTCCCAGCACTTAGTGATGCAGTATTTACGGGGCAAATGCACATGAAACCAATTCATCGCCCCCAAATAAAGCCAATGACGGACATATGTGGACTCAGAGAACGAATAAAGAATCAACCTACATCACAATCATGAATTTTTTGTTACAACAAAGTGTTATCTTATCTTTCCTTTATCCTAGCTTAATTTGTTGGAGCTTTTCTGAAGACATTTATTTTTGTTTTTTCTAATTTTGTAATATTAATAGACTATTTAAACCCCTCTCATGTATTTATAAAGGGGTTTTGAATTTTTCATAGACAACTTTGAACTTGAACTATTTTTTATTCCAAATTTATCTAATTGAAGAAGTTTAATCGAAAGCTATCTTTTTCATGAGAAGAGTCTTGATGTATCAAGTACTATTATCTTTATATGGCTGATATGTTTCATTGAGATAGATAGCAAATTTCTTATAAGTTGTTTCATTATATGAATGCTTTGTAAACAGTTAGACATTCTCACTATTGATGTGTAGGATTGTATTATTTATGATTATATATGAAATAACGAGATCTTATATGTGATTAGTTTTAATAAACTAAATTAATTAACTTTTTAATTACTTTAATTTATCTTATCTTTTTTCTTTTCATAAAGTGTTTAATGATCTATATCGTTGCATGCTTTGTGAAATATTTTAATGAATCACATGTAAAGAAATATTATCCCCAGAGATATGTAGAATAATTTTATTTATTAATATCATATTTAGCTTCAAATCACCCCATTACTTTCATTTTATTTCCATTATTCATTTATATTTCTTTAATGGGAAACTGGTCCCTTTATCCCCAGTCAGAGCCACCAATTCAAGTGGAAGCAGAGTTATCTGAAGTTCTTGACTAGGCGGTATTCCTTAATGTTAAGGAAAATATTTTCTAGCCGTCAACATGTCCAAAGACTGTATCACTCTTGACCCACTGAAAGATCAAGCCATCCTTGAAATTCCTCCTCCTTGTACCCTTCACCAGTTAAAAAGCCTCCAAGACAAAGCTAAATTTCTTCGTTGGTTTGTTCCTAACTATGCCACCATGGCTCATGGGTTCCTAAGGCTCCCTCAACCTAACTTTCCATTTGTTTTGGATGAACAATATCAACAGTATTCTCATGCCCTCAAGCATGCTCTCACTTATGTTCCCTTGATTAGTCCACCTAACTTTGAGAGGGATTTCATCTTGTACATCTCTACGTCCACCTGTTTGGTCACTGGGGTCCTCATACATGAATATTTTGTTTGAAATGAGCATGTCACATACTATGTTAGTAAGAACCTTAATGGTCTGCTTGTGTCCTATTCCCACGAAGAAAAGTTGGGATTAGATGTTGTGTTCTTTGTTCAAAAGCTTCCTCATTATATCATTCCGTGTACCACCAAAGTTGTGACCGATTCCAACCCCATGGCTTTCCTATTGAGTCGACTAATCATTAGTGGGAAGTAGGCCTATTGGTCATTATCCTTCAAGAATTTGATCTCAAATTTGTCACACCAAAGAGTAAGAATGGCTTAGCCTTGGCTGAACTCATTTCCTAATTTCCCACCTGTGCACCTGATCTATCGGTAAAAGATGATCTTCCATATTAACACATGTTGGCCATAACCTCAGATGATCCTTGGTATGGTGACATCCTTACCTATTTGTGAACCCAAAAATTCACCCCCCATCTCACTTGTGATGACTGACAATGTATTCGACATTAATCCCCTCGCTACCTCCTCATTAGTGATGACCTTTATCGTCATAGTGTCGACATTGTCCTTCGCCATTTTCTCACCCATGGTGAAGATGAGAAAGTGCTCAATGCCTGCCATGATGGTGCTTGTAGTGGTAACCTCTCCAAAATGGACACTACCCAAAATATCATGCACATGGGGTACTTTTGTCTTTCTCTCTTTAGCGATTGTATTGAGGCATTCAAACACTGTCCCAATTTACATTTATTTTCCCCTAAGGCACGAGCTCCACCTTCTCCCCTCCAACACATCATTGTAGCCAATCCTTATTGTAAATGTGCTATTGATTTCATGGAGTTTCAACCCCCATTTTCTAATATTCACAAGTGTATTATCTTGGTCATCAACTATTTTACCAAATGGGTTGAAACCATGCGAATGTTCAATAACATCGTGACTACTACAACCCTCTTCTTCTTTAACCATATTATCACTCGATTTCGGGTTCCAAAATGTGGAGTTGTAAGGAGGGTCTCTTTCATCTCTAATTACCTCACATTAATTTGTCAATCCAGGAACGTTTTTTTATTTCAAAGAGTGTCTCAGTCTGAGGCTCACATTTGCTAGAGTAATGCTAGTAGTACAGTACTTAAGAAAATACATGAGTAAACGGATGCTGGAAAGAAAATCTACTTACAACAGAAGATCTTGAAGACTAAATCATTCACTCGGAAAAATAAGCAATATATTAGTCAAGGGTCCAGTAACAATAACTCATCCCTTTAGAAACTGATGTCAAAAGTAATCAAGGAACAGATCGTCGATCTGGGGACCGGACAACAAATGTCAATGCCCACTACAGTCTCAGACCATTCTTCACACCAAAGCAACAATAATGCAAATGATCGGAAATGGAACAGAGAATATGAAATGGAAAAACAACTAAGAAATGAAACAACAAATCGGAAACTGTAATGGCAATTAAGTTTAAGAAGAAACAATGCCTTAGTCTACAAAATCAAATGCAAACAATCATATCCTACGGAAATCAAATGGCAATCCCCTGTCTCGAAGGATGAATCGAACAACACGCAGAAATAGAACGACATTTATTAGTGATGGAATATGGAATAGCGCTGAAAATCAAACAATAACTTAACACACGGCACACCTCACTAGTAGTCTGATCTTGGTAATTCAATTGCAAATCTTAGTTATAACCAATATGATTGCACTTCGAAATGGAACAATAATGTTCATCGATTCAATCCATTATAAGGAAATAATTTATAAGATGAGTTCAATAATACTAAAGGATGAGTGCACAACACAGATACTCTATAATGGAACAACAACAGTATTCTGTAAAGACCAGCAATATCAGTGTTTAAAGAAACAACAATGCGTTGCAGAGCTATGATGTCTCTGTCTCAAGAAATGTTATCACTTAACGAATCAACTGTAACAGAGTTTTGAAGTAAAAATAACAGAACATATCAGATTACCGAATAAAGCTGATAAGCAAAACCACGCATAAACTAAAAGTAATAGTACAGGAGGAAGTGTTCCTCCAGGGCTGGGCCCTTAGCCTCCAGGGGTACACCGCTTGAAGTTATTCCAGAATCACAGATGAAATAGCAACCAAGTTTGTATTAATGCATAAACCAGCAGTAGATCACTTCTCAATGAGAGTCGATGACCAAAGTCTCAATTTTAAGAGAAATTACATAAACATATCACCAATCCCTCAGGCTAACAGTGCTGCCCCTTTTTATATTGTGAAAGGCGGAGATGTCCAAGTACAAAAAATAGTTAAAGTAGTGATCCCTCAGGATCACAGGATCCTAAGCGATTCACCAAACTGTTGGCTCTCAGCTATTTCTTTACTTTCTTGCACCGAGCCAATATCTCCATCTCCTTTCCTTGGCTGATACGCTTTGATTTGGTTTGCCTTATTTGCGTGCGGTTCCCCGCCAGAGGGACAACAGTTAACCTGGCTTCGTCCTTTCCTTTGGAACAACAATCTTTTGTTTTTCCTTCTTCTTGCATAAGAAAATGAAAATTGTCAGTGTTTTCATTTTGCATATTAATCTTACAGATTTTGTCACAATTCCTCATTATCTACCTAGTTCATGATGCAAAAAGTTTGTAGGTTTAATAAAAAAAATCTAAAATAATAACCAAAACATACCTTCTTTAGTACTCCACACGCCCCCCTGCTTACCCTTTTTCATGCCCTCATGGAAACATTGTAGTTGACATGTAAGGCAGTGAGAGAGTAGGTTGGAGATGGGATCTCATGCGGAGGTCTACAACCATGATGCATAACTAGGTGTTCAAAGAAATGGCCAAGTTGACCCTCAGGCATCTCATACAGGGCTTGGTATCCACGCGCAGGATGCCAAATAATTGGACTCCGGTATCTATATCCTAACCAGGATAGCCTTTCTCTCAAGATAACCTTGCCATAGAGGTGCAAGTGGTTGGCGGCTAACTTAAAATTTTCATAACTAAATGGTTCCCTTAGTTGGATATTCGGATTAGAGATTTGATATCAAAATTTAGCCGCATCAATGGCAAGGTCTTTAATAGTGAGAAAGTATTCTATTCCATGCCGATTGATTGCTGTATGAATGGGTCCTAATGCTTCAATTACACCTGGAGCCCCCATGAGGTTCCTATGTTCCCTCCACAACTGTACTAAATACCTAGGCTCAGCTCTTACCCACAAGTCTAATCCATTTTCTTGTCTCTGGAAAGCATTATAGGCTTTAAGCCGCTTGATTTGATTGACCCCAAATGAGATAAATGCCTGCAATTGGATGTCCCCGACAAAAGGGCTGGGGTTCTGCTCAGTCTCTTGGTCTAACACAAGGCTATGCAGATAGAATTCACACAGTAATCTTTGAACCTTCATGCCATAATGCTTACAACAGTTTATAAAAGCATCGATGGCATTAATTTGTATAGGGGCACCTACTTTAACAACATTTATTTTTGATTGCAAATATCATTCCATTAAAAACAGGGCATAATTCTTAGCAGGGGCTCTACAGGCTAGGACGTCAATGTACAAAGAGCATAAGGTATCCATCTACTTGACAACTATATCTAACCTACGAGTTACCTTTGTGACTTTTTCTTCTTCCTTTCGCCATCCTTCAAAGGCCTGACTCTCAGATAAGTTGACGTTCTTTAGTTGTTGCTGTAATTCTTCATACCTTTCCCGAGGAACTATTTGTTCTGCGAGTTTTTCTGCTGCTTGCTGAGCTTGCATCAAACCCTCTCGTAGGGTTACCGTCCTCGGATCATTATCCCACATGGTAGTGGTGAGCGACAGGTTCACCTGAATCGTTTTGTTGCGTTGCCCTGCATTCATAGTCTGCATCCTTTCAGAGGGCTGTGCCTCTGTTTGAACTTCATTGTCCTTGGTCAATATATCATCAGTTTGTACTTCAATATGAGAAACAGTAGAATGTTGTTCCTTTTTCTTTTGAATCGCAGTATGCTCGTGAACAACAGACTGTTTTTCAACGACGGTTTGAACAGCAGGCTGCTCTTCATCAGCAATTTGACCAACAGACTATTCCCCAACAAAGTTTGGAATGGCAGACCGCTTTTTGATAGGGTTTTGAATAATAGGGTGGACTCGGGTCCTTCGAACCTTTTTCTGAAGAGGTTTTGCTGTAATGCCTGCATGTCTCCCCCCGAAGTCCTTTTTACCCTTTTTCTTATTTTCAGAATCCTGATTTGTTGTCGAAGTTGAACTATTATATTCAACAGTCTTTGCTGTTCCTTCTATAATCTCTTAATTTCCTCAATTTCCTTAGAAGGAACAACAGACTGTTTTCTCCAGCCTGGACTGTCATCTTGATTGCTTCCCTGGTTTTCCTCCTGGGGTGCTTCTTCAATGTTTTGTTTAGGTTGCTCAGAGGCAAGAACCCTAGCTGGTTCTGTTACTTCCTGGGTGACTTCTTTTTCCGCCTCCTCTTCTTCAAAAATTTCTTCCGGTGTAGTCTAGCTGGGAGCCGATTGTTCCTCCTTTGTATCACTTCTCTCTCCTGGCAGACTTTTATCATGAACAGGTTGACTTTCATTCTCTACCTCCTCATCATGTAATGCTTCGGGTGCATCTTTACCTTGAGAAGAGTGTTCTTCTAGTTCATCTTCAGCATGGAGGTCCGGTGGGCTGAGAGGTTGACCATATTTTCCCATATTGGCCAAGATGTTGGCTAATTCATCTTCTCCCAATGGATTTTGCAATCGGTTGCCTTCACGCTGCTCTGTTTCCTTCTCCTGCTTAGGTTGCTCGGTTTCTTCCTCCCTTTATCCTTTCTCATTTCCTTGTGTGCCTTCCTCATTTTCTTCTCCTTCTAATTGCGGGGGTTGCTCATCCCCAGAATCATCTACCTCTACTGGTTGGCTAGTGTCCCCTTGGGAATTCTCCAGCCTTCCTTTAATTCGTGCCAATCTAACTGATTTTCTTCGTTTTAATGGACGATCTAGTGTACTGTTGGCATGCTTACGTTTTGGGAATGGCTTGGTCAGTACTCCATTTATCAAGGCAATTATTTCTTTCGAGATACTCTGCTACTGGGTAAGGCTATGGCTAACTATTAATCAGATCAATCCATGGTTACTGATGACTGATTCTACATGCTTTACCGTTTTCATACTTCATGCGACATCATGAAGTAAAAAATTTAAAAATGCAGGTAGATTTACAGAGCATTTCTGCTTTAATACAGCTAAACTTTTAAGGTGTTGTGGTCTTACCACGTCTTTCCTGCCTTCACAGGTGATGTAGCTCTGAATAATCCTTGCCAATTCTTCCCATGGATCTCCTAATGCTGCAGGTAGAACTCCTTTTCCTCTAATTGTCAGGTTCTGGCCTTCATCCTGGAAGGTCTCTATGATTTTCTTCAGTCTTTCCTTCTTTAATGTCCATACAGGTCTGGCGGCTGGCAGTCCTGAGACTTCTTCAATTATGTCATCGGTGACTGCTATACGTTTCGCCCTCATTGTGGAGTGATCTTCTTGCAAGTTCTGCAAGAATTCCATTGCTACCGTCTCATTGGATTCCTGCAAACATTCGAGATAAGTTATCCAACCTGCTCTTGCCAGAATTTCCCATGCAGTAGCGGAGACTGCCAATTCCTGTGGTTCTCTCCGAATTGATCTTCCTCCCATGTTTGTAATTTCCCTATAAAATCTCAGAATTGACAATGGAACAACAAGCGTTGAGCCGTGCTATTCCCAAGTACACAATTTCCCGAATGGTGATCTGACACATAAACCGACGAATAATGAGGTGACCCCCCCGGAATGTGATAGGCCGTCCATGGCTGTCAAATATTGGAGCGGCATGCTGATATGCCCTGGATCAGAATCATAAAGTAATACTGTATGGCAGCATGCCATGTTTACAAAAAATAGCAAGTTACCAAAATCGAGGTTCCTACTCAAATCGCTTAACAAGTAAGAGATTGTTGTGATATGATGCGAGGCTAGGAGGATAGGACAACTGCCATACACATAGAGTTTCATGCGGTCATTGTCACTTTTCTATCATGATTGGTAATAATAGATTACATGTGTTTGCATGGTTCAAGAAACAATATACATATTTCTTATGTGATTTATTACTAAGGTGTAAGAAGCAGAAGGATATTAATACTTACCTATTGGTGTAAGTAGTGTGACTTCAATACCATTAACAGAGCTCTGCTGCTGACAGGTGTCCATAACCTTGACAGAGTTTTTCATAGAAAATTTTAGGGGCGAATGTTCGCCCTTTGGCAAAATTAAAGGGTTTTAAATTTTTAGTGGGCGAATATTTTGTATCATAGTACATTTTTACAAATCACCTAAAATAGCCCACCTTATTTTGAGGGAGAGGGTAAAAAAGGTAAATTTAGCCATTGAAATGAGGAGTTACAACCTTCCATTCGCCCATTTTCAAGAATAGGTTTTATTTAAGTGAATCCATTCGCCCATTTTCAAGAATAAGTTTTATTTAAGTGAATCCTATGGGCCAAATACCATA
>APFE031318462.1:0-41223 GCA_000404065.3 Pinus taeda
GGTCTACCCCCCTTAGCCGCGGGAGACAGGCTTAAACGGAGGGATCGGGGATCAGAGTGACAGCCCCCGGTCTGAGCGTTGTCGTGTCAATCTGCGCGACAACACCTTTCATATCCCCGTGACTCTTAGAATTCTATTGTGACCTTTGAACTTCTATAAAACTTTTGGACTTCTACATGACTTTTGAACATGTATGACTTTTGGACTTCTCAATGTGGATTTTGTCCATATATGGCTCTTGGACTTACACATATTTATATTTACAATATTTCCAAAATTACATCATAATTTCCACATCAACATGTGACGATAACATGAAAATTTATTATCATTAATGACTTGGATCCATGGTGACTTTTACATAAGGTTCTTTGCTGAGTGGCGGCATTGTCGCTGTCTTTAATATTTGTACTAGATCTTGTGTTGCAGTTTCCTTCTACCCTCCAAAGGGTCTTGAAATATCTTGGAGTCTGCATGGGTCACTTTGATCATTAGAATCCATTGTTCTATGAACTATTATAACATGATGCCTTATATTCAAGATACTTCCTTGGACAACCATTCTTTTCATATCTCCTCACGGATATTTTCCATGCTTTATTGAACACCTGCAATTGTAGATCACTGATGGGAAGCAAACATTAGCCCAAAAATCTCATATTCTAGCATGCTTCATGCAAATTTTCTGCTAGTTGATAAAAAATGTTCCAAAGGGAAAAAGAGAGAGCTTCTGGGTGTAGGGTACACTGGCAAGAAACAAGGAGGAGCTTCACTAATCATTAATGATGTGTTGTGAGCTCAACTATAGGAAGAGGTGGCCTGATGGGCACTAGGCGAAACTTCAAGGGACAAGGAATAGTTCATGTTCACTAAGCATTACTTATGCATTTGGAAGGTAAATATAGTGCCATAAGAAGGGCACAAGGCTCAAGGGAGGCTTCACTGCCACTAAGAGTGTGCAGTGCACTCATCTTAGAGATTGGGGCTTAATTGGAACAGGGCATAAAAACAATTAATAAGAAGAGTGTTTTGATGACTCAGAGTGTGTTGTTCATTGGAGGAAGGCCTTCTAGGCATAGTGCGTAGTCACAAATGAGAAGGGGATGTTCACTAAGCCTTTAGAGTGCACAGTGCACTCTCTTAACCTAGAGGGAAGGTTTGGAAACTCATAGATTGTCTACGTCTAGGAAGAAAGGAACCTTGAAAAACACACTGTGTTGGGAGTAAATTCAAGTGTGACACATTTAAACTCATCAATAAAAATTATACAGGACCCGAGACAAATAACTATATATCAAAACGTGAGTTTACAAACAATCTCTAGGTAGAACAGACAAAGTATGTGAACTTGCGACCAGAAGTGTCATTTTTGTGGCCAAAAGTATCATTTTTGTGACCAAAAGTATAATATGACTCTAAAGTGCATTGTTGTTACTCTTGATAATATGATGACACTTAGAGAGAAACATGGACACTTGAAAAATGTATATAAATATGAAAGGACACTTGGCAACCCAAAGAAACACTTCAAATGTTAGAAAGTAGGCTCCAATATTTGAATATAGAAAAAATTTGGAGGGAATTGTAGCAGTGACAACACTTAGCGACACACTGGGTGAATTCCAACTTCTTTGGCTAGGAATAGCTTTCATCAAATACTTTTCCCTTCAGTAAGTATTTATTCATCAAGAGATTACTTTGGCTTCCCCACTTAACCCAATTATAGATGTAGTACCCGTTTTCCCTTTCTTGTTTAAAACACAACAAGTTTTGTTATTTCACAATTGTTTCAATCTAGAGAGGGTAGTATATAATCATGAGTTAAAGATATTCAGATTCTTATTTTTCATTTATCATGTTGCTCCACTTCTAGTAGGCCTATAAAATAGCTCACTGGAGTAACTACAGGAACACAAGCATTGCTTTGCTTCCAGCGAGCTTGGATATTACCCCAATGAAGTTGCTTTCTTCACTTCTCTGGGAAGGAAGTCTTTCTCTTCTTTCATCCTTTATTTATTTTATTTATAGAACTATGGTTAGGCACTACTATTTCATTGGGGCAGAAGAGAGATCCCAATTTACTGAGAGCGGAAGAGGTTGTTTCTTTATTTATATATATATATTATATATATATATATATATATTATATATATAGAGAGAGAGAGAGCGAGAGAGAGAGAGGAGAGAGAGAGAGAGAGACCTCCGATATAGGTTTTTCTCTCTATTGATTTTCCCCTTCCTCTTTTCAACTTGATTGCGTTAGCATGAAGAACAACAAGTAATTCAGTAACAAGTCAAGGAATAAGGATGCTAATACAGATATGAGTGTCATGGTTCTACTCAAATCTTTCCTCTCAAGTGTATCATATTTTTTGTCTAAACATTACTTGCCTTAAGGAATTTTCCCAAACAAAGAAGGAGAACTAATAGAAAGCCAAGCATTGTGGTTTTAACAATCCTCGTTCATCTCACCACACAATGCTTTGAGCCATACATACATTCATGCATAAGGTATTATTTACATACAATGATCAAAACCTAGGATATAGGGACAAAACATGACAAGAGACACAAATGGTAGACAACAAATTATGAAGAAAGGACATTGTACAAGGAAGGAATGGAGCTCAGGAATTCTATTGAAAATAATGTTTAAGATCTCTTCCATTGACGACAAGAGGTTCAGTCCTCCCATCTAAATATTTCAAATTGTAACCATTTTGGACAAGCTTTTCTTTGATGGTGAAAGGCCCAATTCACAAAGATTTAAACTTCATGTGTTTTCCTTTCTCTTCGTGGGCTTTATCCCATTTTAATAATAAGTCACCCACATCAAAATTATTCTTCCATATGAATTTCCTATCAAACCAATGTTTGAAATGGTTTTGGTGGATGACAAGTATTTATTTGGCTTTGAACCTTTTTTCCTCAAGCTTAAGAAAAGTATGTATTCTACTTTGAACCAGGAAACATGGTTTGTCTTGAGACTCTTGGGAAAGTTGTAAGGCCAAGAGATACACATTTATTGGAAGGTTTGGTTTTTAACCATATAAAAGGAAGTATGGAGAGTTTTTCATAGACTTTTTAGGAGTGACACAGTCAAACCATAGTGCATTTGTCAAAGAATTGTGTCAATGTGTTTTCTTAGAGAAATTGGTTTTCTTGATCATACATATTAGGTTTTTATTTGTGGACTCTGCCAAACCATTTCCTTGTGGGTAATAGTTAGGCACATGCTCTAAAATAATAACATATTCCAATGCAAACTCATAAGTTTTTAATGATGAAAAATAAGTTGCATTATTAAATACAAGCAATGTAGGAATGTCGAACCTCGTTATGATTTTTTACTTAAGAAACTACACAACTTCCTAATCATTGACTTCTCTCAATGGCAATGGTTTTGTTCACTGAGTGAAATAATTGGTTATGCTTAGAATATATTGATGTTTCTTAAATGAATGAGGAAATATTTCGGCAATAACATCTAATCCCATTGTTGGATTTTTTCTTCAACTACTATTGCTAACAATGGGGAAGTTGATTTTTTGTCACAATCACCACAACTTTGACATACTAGGCACTTTTAGGAATAAGCATGAGCATCCTTGAATAATGGAGGCCAATAATAATCAGACCTCATAACCTTATGAGTCATGGTATCTCCAGCAAAGTTTCCAGCTACTGGGTTATTATGCATATCCTTCAATGCACTTTCAGATTTTGGCTACTCTAAGAATCTACGAAAGACATCATTATGGTGCTTTTAGAAAAGCACGCCATGCAAAAGTTGGTACGATAGATCTTTAAGATGAAATTCACTCTTTTTGTATTCGATAAATTTCAAGGCAAGGTGTCATGCTCTAAATATTGTCTAATTTTCGAAAATCAAGGCATGGTTGAACTTGTGGTAGGAACCTGCTCAATATTATACATTTCTATTTCCTTTTCTCGTATTGAAAGATCTTATTTTGACGAATCTATCGCTTCTACTATGAACCGATAGAGACCATGGCCCTTAACATTATGAATTGGTTTGAACTCAAGAACATACTCCTATAATAAATCCATCCATTTCATCCTCCACCCAGGTCTTGTTGTACAAACAATGTTCTAACTGTTGAATGAGGTACGCAGATAACCATGTGAGATTTGAGGAGGTAGGGCATAAAATGATTAACTACCTTATACATTGCATATTCTTTCTTATCAATGGGAGGGTAATTCAACTCTAACCCCTGTAAACTAGCACTCATAAAATATATAGGTTGTTCCTTTCCTTCATTATCCTTTTGTGTCAAAATGGTTGTGATAGACCAATCAGAAGTTAAGGTATACAACAAGAAATTTTTAGTAAAGTATGGAATATAGAATGTTAGTGCATCATCAATGGCTAGTTTAATATGGGAAAAAACATCCTTCTCCATATTGTCCAATTTGTGTGTAGCATCTTTCTTAATCATCTCTTGTAGTGGTTTGAAAATCTATGCATAATCAAAGATGAATTTACATAAAAAAAAAATTAATCTTTCCCAAGAAAGATTGCATAGCTTTCTTGTTCATCGGAAAAGGGAAAAGAGCTATAGTTTTGACTCATTCTAGATAAACCTTGATTCCACTCTTCACGACTTTTGGGATTCAAAGAAATCCCATACTTACGACAGCGCTCAAAGATCTTCTTTAGATGATGCAGATGATCAAAACTATTACTTTAAAATACAATTGCATTATCCAAGTAGAACACTACACTTTGTCCAATCATCCCTTGGAATGTGATGTCCATGGCCATTTTAAACATAGTGCCAACATTGATGAGTTTGAATGGCATGCGTTTGAATGCAAAAGTTCCCATCTTTTCCCTGAAAGTGGTTTTCAAAAAATTTACTAGCACTTGATTATATCCAAAGAAACCATCTAGCAGTGAGAAACATTCTGACCTAGATATCATCTGACATATCTACTCCATCAATGGCACGAGATAATTGTCCTTATCTAAATCCCAATTGAGGTTGAAAAATTATACACATAGGCGTATCTCATCAAACTTATTTCTAACTAGGACTAGGTTGGAAACCCATGTCAAATGTTTGACTTTAAAATAGATCTGAGCATCCAGCAATTTCCTTAATTCCTTTTGAATTAGGGGCTCAAGCGTCGGATGAAATTTTCTTATTTTTTGTTGGAATAACTTTTCCCATTCCTTAATAGGAATGACGTGTTGGATGATGCATGTATCATATGTCTTTAAATCATTATACGTCAATGAAAAAACTTCTTGGTACTATTTGAATATGCGAATAAAATCTTGCCATTCCTAAGGTGAACAACATGTATTAAGGTTTACATACTTTGGATCCTCCTTAGTTCCAAAATTGAATTGTTCATGTGATAACATTGAGATCTGAGTTTTTCACTGGTCCTCTGAATCAGTTTTGCAAGTCTTAAAGGTTTTCAAGAGATAACACACCCTTGGGCATAATATTCCATTTAGACATTTGACTCACTTCCTGTAAATCTTTCTTATGCTCATTTTCTTCAATGGTCATGTCGTTGAAGATATTAGCATTGGCCATGAAGTGTAGTATTTACTAGTGTTGGGTCACTATAATACTAGTGATTACCCCATTACTATTGTAGTTATACCCCTTATTAATATTGTTGCGCCCATATTGCCCCCATATTGTTATTATTGAGCCCCATAGAATCCCTCTATTGTTATTTTTGTGGGTTTATATTATTATTGTTAGGTCAGCTAGATTATATTGTGACTCCTTAGACTCCTATATATAGAAAGGAGGTTTTTTCATTTGAATCATCCAAGAATGGTTCATTTATGTAATGTAAATGAGGTTGCCCCCTCGAAGAGGCTGAATTATAAGGCGTTGATCTATCTTTTCTATCTTTTCTTGAGCTGGTTTCATAACAACTAGTCATCATTAAATACAAGAAAAATTGTAGCATTGTTAGGCACAGATGGCTTATAAATAATTTCAATAGAAAAGCCAGGTTTCAATGTTGACATCCTAGTAGTGGCATGAGCTAATATTTTTGTAGCAACATTGCGTATCCTGGGAACATAAATATTATTAAATGCTTTAAAAGACAAAATAAGTCTCCATACATCTTGTTGGTATTTTTTCACCATAGGTCTAACACAGTGAATGATATTTTGTACCTATCATGTTACGATATCTAAATCACCAATTTCCCTTAGTACCTATATTCGAAAGTATTATTTGTGCACTTGAACTCCAAGCGACATGAAAAAATGTACCTTTTATTTTGAGGGTATATTAGAATACATCCAACTCTAGAACCATCTTAATTCTTTGAACAATCAAAGTATAAGGTCCACATATCAGTAGTTGTTTGGATTATTTCTACACTAGTAGAATTTTTATCTATGCTACAAAGTTAATTTGCACTAGTTGGACTTCAAGTAAGGAGCTCCACCTGTGTATCTGAGGGTACGGGTGAAGGTTGCACTTGATAACACCCATGATCAACCTCTAAGAAACAATTTCCAAAAATGACATATGCAAACCTGACTAGCTCATTATGTCCCTCAAGTGATGTCACGATGTAAGTCATATAAGTCTTGGTTTTTGCTCAAATTTAATTGTTTCTTCCCTTGTAAGGAAGCCATAAATATGTCTATTATGTTGAGAAATATCCTTATAGATTACTAGACCAATATCTACTCAAAAGTAAACTATAGGCTTCAAGAATGTCCACAGGAACAATGTTAATGCATTGGTTGACTCTATGGTTTGATGATAAATGAATAATAACATTTTTAAGCTCACCAATTTCTTGGACCAATGATCAGTCCAACTATATGATTCATGCATCGGTCTTTTCCCATTTAGCATTAATTTTCTTGGCAATAGATAAAGGAATTACATTTGCAGATGCACCTGAATCAAGAATACAATTATGGACATTATAATTAAAAATTTCAAATGTTAGGAGGAAAGGGGGGTAGAGAGTGTTAGTTTTTAAATTTATAACATTAACTATATATTCAAGAATACCATGAGACTTACCAGACATAACTTGAGAAGCATAAACTATTAATTTTTTCAACTGCAGGAAAATTCCACCTTTGACAACTCAAATTAATGAGATTATGATTTCATTAGATTCCTCTTTTCGAGAGGACCAAAATCAACCTAAATACCACCCAATTTGGTCAAGCGGAAGTTGAGTTATGAATTATTGTATTCTTACATGTATTACAAGTTAGCCCTAACCACATGGGTAACTTCTTAGGTTCACCTTAACCCCAAGTGGACCCTCATGAAAGCTTATAAATATAATATACATCAAGATCATTTGGACACATTTGATCTAGATGTCTTCTCTTCTCTTATTGTCTTGGTTTGCACAAGTTCGACGAAAAGAGTCTGTGCAAAGGTCTAAAATCACAGGTGTAAGGTTCACTCTGACTTAGGGTTTTCTAATCCTTAGGTGATGGCATAGAACTAGACATTTTAGTCCCTATATGCTATCACACAGGCTTATGGGAGTGTCCATGGAGCCTTGGACATTGGCACAGTGAGTTATGGGAGCGTCAAGGGCTTAAGGGTCAGATCGAGCTGTACTAGTCCCTGGACGCTCACACAGAGTAGTCTCGAGAGTGTCTGGGATGCCATATATGCTCACACAACAGCCTTATGAGAGCACGTAGGGCTTGAATCAAGTCTGGGTATGTTTGACCCTGGATGCCCTCATCTAGTTCACCTGGGACAAGATCTGTTTCAGACGTTATCATCAAGTTAAGTAGAGAGTGTCAAGATCTATTATAGACGCTCACACAACTCCTCCTCCATGCATTCTAGATTCATGGATGAGATTTATGTATTCCTAATATTCCACTTAGTGAGAACAATATTCATCAATATTCAATAGTTGATTACAGTCAGTGACAACGCAGTTCAACCATTAGAATCAGAGTTTTGTTTTTAAGAAAGATAAGATCTGTTTCTTGGATATCATAGTTGTTTTGTTGCATAGATAAAGTTATGGATCATTGTACTTTATTTTTCTAAATCATTTGATGATGATCTAAGAAGAATAATATTTGCAAGGGTTTTCCCCATAATGGGTTTTGCCCTAGTCTCGGACCAATCTTGGTGTCTCTATGTGTTTGTGTGCTTTTCTTCTATTGTTCCTTTATGTTCCACTACATTGATGATGATGATGATGATGATGATGATGATAATGATGATGATGATGATGATGATGATGTCCTTTCTATATAATTGCATGTGTTGATGAATAATGGTGTAGATCTGATTAATGTAATGATTATATGGGGTGAAATTAATGTATTAAGGATGAAATGCAATTATTAAAGCGAATAACAATGTATCCCTATGAAAAATTAACATGGTATTAGAGCTAGACTAAGGAAAATCCATGGATATCATCCTGATGATGACACCTTTGATGGCAAGAAGAGGATGATGATGGAGACCTAAAAGAATTCTAGGGTTTGAGGAAAACCCTAGGAAACTTGATTATTAGGGTTTGATGGATTCTATGAGGTTAGGTTTTGAGAGAGAAACTTGATTTAGGGAAACTATGTGAGATATGGAACCTAGCTGGTCAATGTGAAGATGCTCAAGAACTTGTGAAAGATTTGATGAAGCCCTAGATGGGATAATCCCTAGTAGACCTGGTTGGATAATTGAAGGCAACATTGGTATATGGACCATGGACATTGATGGCTCTTGAAGTCTACTTCAAGATGGAGAGGATCACCTCTTATTGAAGTTAAGTACTTCTTGACTTATGATGTTTATTTGTGTCTTTACTCTTGTTTAGACTTATGGATCTGATTATTATGATTATTGTTTTGATCATTGCTTATACGTCCTGCATGTATGTTTTAGTATATGGATGTATCTAACCTCCTTGATGATATGTGATGAGTAGATCCTTCTTTATGATCATTTGAGATGCTAGAAAGAAAGGTTAGTTCTAGAAAGAGGTAAAGAGGTACTTGATGAAAATATGACAAAGTACTTCAAGCGGCCTGTGTCTAATTAGAAGGTGCACAAGTATTTTAATACCACAAGGTATGCATGGTATATTATGTTTCATCTAGTGGCTCAGTAAGCCCTAAGGTATGATGAGAATGTCTCTTTCTTTAATGTCTCATACATGCATATTGAAGTGACTTGAATCTATGTTTCCTATGATGACATGATGCACCTATTGTTGAACATTGTGATCATCTTGAATTATATGAGGCTATCTAATGTTGATACATTGATACACTTTATGTTTGGCTAACATCTATGATCTATCTGTTGCATATCTTGATCCTAGAAATAAGACTAGCACCTTGACTCTAGTAAATGATACTATTGATACTTGTCATGATGGATTTGATATATAAGGATATCTCATTGACTCCTATACATGAGTCCAATGGTAATTCTTGTGATAAGCATGATGAAATCATATGGAAAGAGAGATTGTGACTCTTGTTGTTTTGATAAATTTTTATTGAAAGACCTTACTTGATCTTATTAATTATGATAAGCATGGTAACCTTGATATTAGAGGTATAACTATGAGATTGATATTCTAGATCTCTTACTGCCCGTGATATTGTCTTGATGGCATATGGTTAAACTAGATGTCCTAACTTTATGGTATGACTTGATAGAAATTTCTATTATGTTCATACTCTTTGATAATGATGCTATATATATCTACTACTTTGAGTATACCCTTTGATGAAAGATTGATGGCATGATGCTGATAGCCATGATAGATATATTTTTATGATCTAACATGTATGTTTTTGAATGAATCTAGTAGAGATAGGTTGATGGCATGAATAAAGATGAATGAAGTAGTTCTCCAATTAGAGGGAGAATCTCTTCTCAAGACTCATACTCATATTACTATTTTCATTCTGTGTTGCTAAAATATGATTTATGTGCATCTGATATTATTGATCTGCAACAGAGTCTCAGATCTAAAGCTTGTACAGAAGTTAGGATCTCTGCTTCATATGTAGTCACAGATCTGGGAGATATTTTCCCTGGACGCACACATGCTAAGGCCCAGAGAGAATCCAGGAAGCTAAAGATGCTCCCATGCCAACCTGAAGGGAGCATCCAGGGATTTCACTATGGTTGACCATCATCTGAAGCTTTGTGAAGTTGTCTGAACTCTGAATTGATATCTTTATGACATATTGTGCCTCTATAATTTGATTCCTAAAGTTGTTGGGTTCAATTGTTGATCACATTAAAATAAAGTATTGTGCATCAGATGGCCACCTAGAAGATGTCAGTTCCATATATGTGTTGTAGATAGCAAGATCTACAAGCAGGAAAATCTTGTATGTTTTCCATAACATGAACATGCAGGATGAACTTATGTTTTCAGGTGACTAGGACATACATATAGATATCTCTCTATGTTTCTGCTACAAGAGGTTGGAATGATTTGGCTGATTGATATAGATGAGCAGTGTTTATTGTTTTGTCACAATACTTGACAATAACTTTGAATTGATGATTAAGGTATGCTTTTACTATAGATCTCTCTACAATAGCGAATTTGGACTTGATTTGATTTCTAATGATCTTATTTGACATAATGACTTATGTGAGTATTCATAAATTGTCCTCCTCATGCCTAGCACAATGGTTGAGGTAATGATAGTTATGATTCAACATAATATTGAAACCTGCATGACTCATCCTTGGTGTATGCACTTGCACCTAGTGAAGAAATTATTTGTATTATGATTATGAAAATGACTTGATGAACTTCGGTTTGATAATGCATGGTTGATGACAACTTGTGGGCATAATGAAGTCAAGATTTGATATGTGCTCTACCTGTCTCCTGGTTGAAATAATTGACACTGTAATGTTGATGACTTTGATAATGATTGTGATCTAACTTGTAAGCTTTGATAAGGATACTTTGTTTATGTGATGTTGCAACTTTGATTTATATCTATTATGCTCACTTTGTAAGGAATTATGCCTGTAGAGATCATTTTTCTCCCTGATTCAGAGATGTCCATAGTGGATAGTCATTTGATAAATTCAGGATGATAAGTTCCAAGCTATGGATTTGATTTTGACTATGGTTTTGGTTTTATAGCCCGATGGTATACCCTTGACAATGAAGAGCCTTTGATGATCTAAGTAAGGGGAATATGGCCTTTGAAGTTCAAAATGATGTAGCATGGCATGATGAATTGATTTCTGGAATTTGGTAAAGAAATTCCATATTGCAAAGCTATTGGAAAATGTTTTTGAATAATGAAAATGAAGATCCTTGGATACTCTGATTTGAAGTTCAAAGATGTTGTTTAACTTGACATGGCATCTAACAGTTGTTTGAAGCATTGATGTTCTATTTTTAACATCCATATATATATATATCATGTACATAGAACCTGAATAAATTCATGATTGAGTTGCTTCATTCACATAGAGTTTCCACCGAGCATGTTTTGAAATATTTGCATGAGGTGCTCTATTTTTGAATGAGATATTTATCCTATGATATTTGACTACATGGATGCATTTTTTTTATAGAGATTATTGTTAAGCACATTTGAATGTTTCTTTAGTATGAGATATTCCATGATATCTTGGACAAGAGGTCCATAGTCTGATTGAGGATTAGTACAATGTTGCTAGTATGGCTAGTTGTGAAGCAGGATGAAGAAAATCCTTAGAGAGTTGTCTAAGCATGATCTGGATATGATATGAATACATTATGATGACACAGAGTGAGATATAATTGGTAGGAAGTCCCATATTTATTGTTGGGACCGAGATAATCTCATACATTGAGACAATGTAGTTGTTTGAAACAAACTTAGGCTTGTGGTTGGCAACTCCTTGAGAGGGAGCATGATTATGGTATCCTTTTGTGATTTATATGATTATATACGATATAACATGATATTTTATTTGATGTTCTCTATGAATAGGAAACAACTCTTATTGAGACAAACTAATACCAAATTTAAGTATGATGAGGGTGGCATTGAACGAGGAATAGAGCCAACTCTTCCTCCCTGTTTGTGTTCCCAAGGTGAGGAATTGAAATGGAGGGCTCCTCGGGTTGTGGGAACTCTAGAAAATAGGGCTTTACCCCTATATGTTACCCATAGGGTTGAGGATGTTCCTCCCATATCTTTATAGGGTTAGAGAATTTTTCTCCCATGTCTGGTCTTTGCAGAGTATACCCCGATTGGCATCATACCCACAAGCAGGGCTTGTTTGGAATATTGCTCCTTTTTGGCCAACGAGTAAAGAGTGTACTTAGGGGTGTACAATTTTTGGCTTGAGGGGGCTTGGACCTAGGTTCGGAATTAGCTACGGTAACCAACAAAACCCTACACTACTGGCCCTTTTGACAACAACCTATGTAGCACAGGCTACAGTCTCACTCGAGGCAATACTGGGGGATTCTAGAACTAGGTTTCTACATCCAAAGGGCTATGTGATGTGCTTCTACAAAACTGAGGGCTTTATCTTGAGCTTCGTGAACCCTAACCCTTGAATCCTAGAATTTACAATAAATAACAATTAGCAAATTTATGTCCTTCGCTGATTGCACTAAACATGTATAGTATCATCTAAATAATCATGTTTATGTCTTCGCGACTCTATTAAGTATTTTTCCTGATTAAATGCATTCAATAGTAAATAAATATAGTAACTTCATAAATAAACAGTAATGCACAGATACACAAATATCACTTCAAAATATGTCTTTATTATTCTTAGATTTTCGTATACAAACTCATTCCAACCCTATGCACACAGTTGCAGGGGCCCGTGCACTCAGTTGCAAACTCACCAAGGTCTCTGTACACACAGATGCAGGACCCTTCCCCTTTGCCCAAGTACAGAATAGATAAAATCAGACTCAACTAATGTACTTCTTTTTTTTCTTACTTGGCTATCTTATGACTCTTCTTTAACTTCCTTTTATACTCTTCTTCATTATAGTACCATGGTACACGAAGCATGGGAAAGTCTCAAAACAACTTTAATTTAAAAAAATAAGGGGCTTTGACCTTCCTAAATCCCCTTTGACTCTTATTGACCTGTGCTACTTGCGCTCTGCTCCTCAAAATGTGGAGACTTTACAATATCTTAAAAACATTTTAACAAAATCTGACCTAGTGGACCCTGTCCCAGTAGGCCCCCAACAGAAGGTCATGACTCGTCCCGAGTCACTCTACTGGTTTTGCCTCAACCCTTGCTTTCAGGCTACTAAATTCAATCTTCAACGCTTGAATATCGATTGTTCCCTGCATGGCATCCAAGCGAACTTCTTTGACCAACTTCTTTGTCATTGGACCTTTGACTGTTGAAGAGATTTTAACTTGCTATGGATGATTTGTGACAGTTTTCTTGCTTCATCGGCCCATGGCTACGTCCTTGAGGAAATGATAAAGGCCTTCCAATAGAGCTCATCAATATGGGCCTATATGAATTTCCCTTCTAGTAGTTGGGTGAACTTCTACACAAGTGCTAAGGTCCATGTTATCGCCTTGTTCTCATCAAAATACAGTTGCTTTTCGTAGATGTCAACTTTGATATTTTGAAAGTGTGGGTCCTCCTGTAGCGAGGTCCACATTTCCATTGTTTGCTTAAATAATTGGCTGCAATCCTTGACTACAGTGGCCAAAGTTGTCATATATGTTTTAATGGTAGCTTTGCACCATTCTCTAACCTTCGAAGGTGTGGTTGGCTGCAGCGTCAGTTGAAGCTCTAAAACCTGCAACTGCAACTCAAACCATGCCTTTGCAATTTCCTCCTTAAATTCCTTCACTGCAGCAGCTAACTTGTGAATTTTCTCCTCAGAGGCTGCCTCAACTAGAATTTGGAGCTCAAGGAGCTTACTCCACACTTGGAGTAAGGGTTGCCTCTAGTTATTGGTTGTGTTGCATCACCTCATCGTAGGCTTGCAATACTAGCACTTTCTTTGCAAAAATATGTTGATTGTTAGTTTTTACCTCATCGATAATCAACGGGACTCTTTTCTCTCAGACACAGAGCTCATTGGAAATCCCTTAGTGCAGCTTGTGAAAGGTCTGGATAGGCATTTCTACAAGGTTGATACTCATGTTGGTCATATGTAGCAGCCTGACCTGATCCTTAGTTATTTCAACATGCAAGGAACCTTCTGGCAACATCACTGCTTGGAGGTCTGAAGTTAGTTCTACCTTCAATGTCCCGCTTGCCTGACTCATGCTTGCTTGACCAGCGCTCGCTTGTCCCACGCTCGCCTCGATCACTCCTATTTGGACCTAAAATTACTTCAAACCTTGTTTCACTTTGTCTAGTACCTGGTGGTATGGTATTGGTTCTCAATATGTCTCCATATCTTTTCAGTGGTGGAGCGAACAACATTGCCTATCTCATTAAGGTCCCCCTCTGTGAGGACCAATGGTATAGTACTCGTAGACTTATCAAAATTCTTCTTCTTGTGAGGTCTCATTGAACTTCACTTATGTATCCTCCTGATCTTGAATGGGGACTCTAATTCCTCCGATCCAATATAGGGGTTTGCATCCCCTTCCTCTTCATCTACGATTTCAACCTCAACATCTGTGCACTTTGTCTTAGGTTCGTCGAGGTCAATGGTGACCTGCGATGTTTCTTCTTACATAAATTTTTCCTTCTACGCTTCCTTCTCTTTCGTAGAATCATTTTTTTCTTATTTCTCTTTCTTAGAAATCTTTTATGCCTCTTTCTCTTTGTCTTTCTTGGCCTCTGGTGCAGCTGTTATCTACCCTGTTTCTACTTCTGCAGCCTTACTTGTTCCTGCAGCTTCACTAGATGGGGTGAGCCAATCGCTCGGCCACCATCTGATGACCCCCATAATATCATCCTCTACGACTAAATAAGGAAACTTGTGCCATGTTCCTATGGCATCCTTCTTCATGTGTATAGACAGATTGTGAAAATCTACTTTGAAGTCTGGTATATTTTTATACTGCACATGTAGACTAGGTGACAATTGTGGTCGTTGGTTGATCACCATCTGCAATTCTGATTCAAACAATACCCAGAACATCTTGGTTTCAATAATATGGTCGGGGTTATTCATCTCCCATAGCGAGGCGAATTTTGTAGCCACGCACAAATCAGGATTTAGCGCTAGGAACTGTGAATCCTCAGGCGTCCTCTAAGCCACCAGTGCGATCAATAACAGTAACCAGGCATAGTGGAACACTTTTTTGTCCTCCTGGGCTTCTCGACAATCATCCAAGAATTCCTAGAAAAGGTAATTTCCCAATTAAATTTGACTCCCTGGCTACATTACGCAGCTAAGGGTACCATTGGTGCCGAAATTTCATCGACATGACACTTCCACATTATTTTTCCTGCCAAAATATATGCAGCAAACCGCACAGCTCCATCCAAGATAGAGATAATGGCATAACCTCGTGACTTCTTCACCAACCTAAAGTTGCTCTTCATCTGATCTACAAGTGTTTTCTCCTGTGACTTCACCATAAAATTGTATGTGTGGTTCGCACCCTGATAAGGTATTTCTATGATTCTGTGGACCAGAATGTCATCAATTGGGATGTGCCCTCCCAACCAGAGGCACCCATCATGAACCAGCACCAACAATTGATGTGCACAGATGGTATTAATGATGTTGCGGTTGAAATGTGGGACATACAACATGTTGAGCAACCCTATGCACTCAATGTCGATCGCCCACTTCATTAGTTCAAGCCTAGTAATGCCCGCCTCCTCATAGTAGATTGATTTCAAGAATTTGTTGGGTTCTAACTATGGAAACCTATGATCACCCAAATCCCAGTCCTCCATCTTCATAAATGGTACCCAAGCCAACAATTTTCCCTCAATAGCTACTTCCTCTGGCAGCGATGGCATGAAAACCTTGTATTTCAATGAGTCAAGGTCCTTAGTCACTTTGTTAGTTGATTTCTTAGGGGGTATATATGGTGGTAGCCGAGAAATTGGCTCCACATTCTCTACACTAATGTTTTCAATCCCCAAAGTCAGCTCTTCTGCATCCAGATCTTGGGGTTCTGTCAGCTGCTTATTCTTATCCGTATGACTCTTTTGTCTAATCCCAGTTGGGTTTTTGCGTGACGATTGCTGAACCAGGGCTTTCTGCAGCTTCTTCTACTTTTTCTCTCATGCCACAGAGGCAGTAGGCTTTCACCTCGATGACCTAGGTGTTGTGGTAGGGACTGGTGGTCTTGCAGTCATATTATCAACGCTCTCCCAGAATAGTTTCTTCTGCCACTCAAACAAATGTGCCTCAAACCCAAGCCCCTTCTGTGAAAAATCCCTCTATATCTCTTACCAATCTTGTATAGACATATAGCAATCGATTATCTATGCTCAAACTTAGGTGCAAAATCTCAAGGCAATCTCTCTAGAAGAAAAGTGTTTAAATGTTTAGCGGGATGTTGTATTTATGGCCCTTTTTGAATTCAAATCCATCAATTCCCTCCAAATCCCCCTCCTTAATGCTCTTTTGGTAGCATATTTCTAAAGATATGTTCCTTAAATGCTTTCCCCTACTCCTTTTAACAGAAAAATAGCCATCTAATCAACTATAGTGCTTCCAATGGTTACTTTTTGACCAAGCTACGTGGGACCCACCATGATAGCGTAGCTCCCATCTGCACCTTCCTCCGAACCATCGCACAACCCAATCTATTTTCCAAACGTTTCTCCTAGCATAGTGGTTTATAATCCCATACTTCCTTCCAACTGCCTAAAGTACTAAGACTTTCTTGCATCCATATAGTCATCACACAGGGGTGGGATCGCCCCTATACAACTTCAACCAGCCCCCATTGATTCTTCCTGGAAATAGCTCCCCATTCAGCTTCACGATCTGAACTGCCCCACCCCCCCGCGCCCATCTTTAATCTCCTTGATGATGCATGGTCCCAACCAATGCATCTGAAACTTTCCTGGGAACTTAATAAAATTGTTATCATACATCAACACTAAATCTCCATTTTTAAAGGTGTGTTGCTTAATGTGGCAATCATACCATGCCTTTTCTCTAACCTTCTGCACCTGTTGATGAAATCTTGCAAGAAGCAATCTTCTTTTAACTCAAGTATATGTGCGAGGCATTCTTCCATTATATCCCGATTTCCATCTTTGTTACTACAACAATTCTTGAACTAGGCACTATGTACTCCATTGGCATCATCGCTTCTTGTCCATAAACCAGTCGAAATGGTGTCTGTCCCATCAACTTTTTAAATGTAGTTCTATATTCCTAGAGAATAGTTGGTATGTGCACATACCAATCATTCCTATTCACATTACAGATCTTTATCAAATCATTCCCTAGGATTTTATTGAAAGCTTCAATTGTTTTATTTGATTGAGGATGGTTCGGCATGCTCTAATGATACATCTGGAATTCTTCTAGCAAAGAAGCAATCGTTTCATTCAAGAAATGTGAACCCCTGTCGCTCATCAAAATATTAGGACAGCCAAACCTAGATAGAATGTACTCAAATAAAAACTTCACAGCTATAGCTGCATTGCAATCCTTCACAGGCTACACCTCATCCTACCCGTTCAAGTATTATGTTGTCGTGATGATGTAGTGCACTCATGTCTTCCTTCTTGATGGTTGAATAGGTCCTACAAAATCTATTTCCCATTTGTCAAATGCATGTAATGAGACTTGAGGGTTTAAAGGAAATTCATCCCTTCGTGACGGCTTCCCGGTCCTTTGATAGACATCACATGCCCTATAATATTCCTTGGAATATTTGTGCACATTTGGCCACCACAACCCAAGTCGTAGGATCTTATGCACAGTCTTTCTTTCAGCATAATGTCCTCCAGCAACTCCCTCATGTGCTTCAGCAAGGATACTTTGTCTTTGATAATCTGTGTAGAACCTCTTCTATCCCAATTTTATATAAGTGCCCTACAATGACAAATAAATTTGTAGCCCTGACCACCAATTCCTTCTTTTGTTGCATTGTATATCCTTCAAGAGTTGTACCCCCTGACAGGAATTGGATTATATACACAAAATGTTTGTCTACAATGCGCACATAAAAGAGTTGTGGGTCTGGAAATCCTTCATCAAGACTTGTAGGTTCTTCACCATTCTCAATTCGTGAAAGGTGATCAGGTCCAGCATTTAATCTATTGAGCTTCACAATTACTTTGAAGTCATACTCCTAAAATATCAGTAACCACCTACAAATTCCCCCCCCCCCCCTCACAACAAGCTTGTTGACCAAGTACTTCAAACATGAATGGCCGATATACATTTTGATGTGTGCACCCAATAGATAATGCCTAAACTTCTGGAGCACATAAACCATCGCCAACCCCTTGCGCTCCATGGTTGAATAATTATTCTCTACCTTAGAGAGTTTTATGCTCACAAATGCAAATCGGATGGTCGATATCTCCTGCGCCTGGTTCAGTTAAAAATGCTCCTAATGCTATGCAGGATGCATCCACATGTACATGAAATTCTTTCTTCCAATGGGGGAACACTAGAATAAGTGGTGTAACCATCTTTTTCTTCAAAACATCTAATTTTTTCTGGAAACCATCATCCCAGCAAAATGTCATGTCTTTCTTCAATAATTTCTCCATGGGCACAGTTATTTGCGTGTATGCCTTAATGAACTTTCTAGAATATCTTGTATAGCCCAATTTTGTGTGTAGTTGTTTTACATTCTTTGGGGGCTCCAAATTGATAATCACTACAATTTTAGTAGGTTCCACCATCAATCCTTGCTTACAAACAACGTGGCCCAAAAGTATTCCATATGGAACGCAAAATATACACTTCTTCATATTTAAGGAGATATATTACTTCCCACAAGTATCTAGCATTAGGCGAATACTTGCAACATGCTTTTTAACTAACCCGAACACCATCCAATCATCAAAGTAGACCTCCAAAAGCTTATGAATAAATTCCTTATAGGTTGCCACTACCACCCTAGAAAATATCACAAGGGCATTCTAAAGTCTAAAGGGAATAACTGTATACTAAAAAGAGCCCCATTCTGTAGCAAAGGTAGTCTTACTTCGATCTTCTAGCGTGATCTCGATCTGGTGATATCCCGAGAATCCATCTGTAAAAGAGTATGCTTCTTGACCACCAACATTTTCCAAGACTTCATCTATGAACAGTGTAAGGAATGGGTCATGTATACAAACATCATTCAACTTCCTTAGATCTACGAAGATATTTATTTCTCCCTTTGTCTTCTTCTCCTGAACTACCATAGGACTAACCTAGTCTTATTCTTCTACAAGCTCAATAATTCATGTTGTGAGCATCTTATCCAGATCTTTGTGCACCTTTTCTTTGTATGTAGGATTCAATCAGTATGGGTGCTGCTTTACGGGCTTCACATCTGGCTTCAGATTGATTTTCATAACACCCAAATCACCTATTATCCCCTATAGGTCAGAAAAATTTGTTGGAAACAAGTCCTAATATTCCCGCAACAACTCGTGACCTTGTCAATTATGTTCTCATCCTAGTAATCACCTATATTCATGAAATTTGGCTATGCTTCTGACCCAATGTTCACGTTATTTATCTTTAATGGTTTTAAAATGTCAAGAACCTCTACCTCAAACCCAGTGACTTTGCGTTGTCCTTCTAACTCAGGGATACTGATATTCATGAGGTCTTCCACACCTTCTTCTGTGGTAATATTGTAGCATTCTAGAGCATGGCATAGATGTGTAATCTAGTCAGGTTGTAACTATGTGATAGGCTCTACAGGCATTCTGAATATCGTAGCTTTGTTTTCATGTAATGTTTCATCAATGCTTTTGAATTCTTCCCCAAAACTGAATGTTAGCAAAAATATCTCCTTCAGAATGTCCCACTCCATGGTTCCATGTCGCAGTTCTATTTGCAGGTACCAATTCATATAAATAGTATCCAAGGTGTGGCAAAATATGTGTACCCATTCAGGTTATGCTTCCTCTCCCCATGCTTTCAACCAACAAGCCAAATGCTCACGCGGATCATCCTTTCCTATACATTTTTTAGTAATGTGGTTATTTGCAAAACCAAATCGCAACTTCATCATCCTTTGGTACTCCTTCCAGTCTACAATATTTTTCTTATGTGTACCCCAAAATTTATCAAGAGTGGTTATCAACACGATGTCAAATGCCTAGAACCGATGCTCCTCTAGTACATCCCTTTCACATTTATCAAGAAACAAATCTACATCTTTTAAGCCATCATAATATGGCAAATTGTGTACCTCAATGGATATACACCGGAGTGATTTAGTAAGTTTGTTGCATCGCAGCTTTGATACTTCATGCAATCTATTCTACCAATGCTCAAGCTCCTCATCTGAATCTAAGTTGTAGGAGTTGTTCTTTTCCCAAGTAATTCTTCCATTCGCCATAGGATTGATCCAATCCACGCTCCATGAAGTAAGCTTATAGATATTTTCAATATCATCCTCCTCATAGTAATCTCGGACTGGTTCAGTATATTGTGCACCCTCTATTGGATCCAATGGAGCAATGACTCTTAGTTCCTTCTTCTCAAACATCATGTTGCACTTCTTCAGGTTGATGATCTCATTCATATCAAATTCCCAATCAATTCCAAGCAATGTTGGGTAGCTAGGATTATTATCATCCACTGTTTTGATTACCTCAAACTCACTTATAGTGTGTTCCCCTTCAATGTCTACAGTTACTCCACGTAGGCGTCCCATAGGAATAATCTTTTGTTGGTTCACCATTCGCAGCTAAATTGGGGACCACTGTAGCACCTACTTTCCCATTGTTTCCCAAGTTTGTTTAGGCAAAACATTCGCATCAAATCCCAAATATAATATCACCTGGTCCATTTCAAACTCTCTGATTTATGAAATCAATCTCATTTCTCGACCAATCATTTTCTTACTTTTGTCTACTTTATGCAATATGCATTATTCAAGCAGTGACTTACCCTTACCAACACAGTTTTCTATTAACTCTTGCAATCCCTCTACTACTTTCTGATCCCTTAAGAGCTTCATGTAGGTTTGCAAGAAGGATTTCAATACTAAGGGATTTGTTTCCTACGCAGCAATGACCACTTCATGCTTCTCTATTCTTGCATACTGATTCTTTGATGTCAAAGCACAGGGAATTCACTCAGTGAACCTCTGACATATCATGTGAGTTCGTGGCATATTAAATAATACCCTTAACTTGACTACATATTGGAAAATCCCTCTAAAAATTACATTATTTCACCCCCCTACCAATATAAACCTAATATAGCTTCCCAATTTAAAAAACCCCTACTTTCATTAGATATTGTAGGTATCCATTTTTTCATTAACATTTTTTACACCCCTTTATATTTTTTCATTAACTTTGAGCTCCATTTTTTATATTTTCCAATATAAAAACCCTTTACCCCCTATATATCCCCCAATATATTATGTCATTTTTTCCTCAATATATATTCCCCAATATGAACCCACGTGGTATAATATTTCTCCCCCAGTGATGCCCCCATGTGTGGAAGCCCCTAAATCCACAAAGCTCTTCTTCGGCTCCATAAATGTTTCTTTTTCCTTATGTGAATCAAATTCAGTACCTTTTCCAGCAACCTTGTTCACCCATGGGTTCTCTTCGGGTTGTTTCCTTGTGGCTTTATCTTCTCTGGTAGCTATATCGCTCCACATAACTATGTTAACACTTGGGTTGCCCTTGCATGGTTCTGACCTCATCATCTGGATGTTCTAAGTGGGTTGTTGGTTCTTCTTCTCTTGCATCTTTGCGATGAGTATAAGATAATCTTCTATTATGTGGTCAAACTAGTGACAATACTGACAAGAGGGGTGTGTTGGGTTCTGACAACCTCGCACATAGTGGCCTAGTTCCCCACAATTGTAACAAATAACATGTCCATGACCTCTTCCAGTCTCTCCCCCTCGTCCTCTTCCTCATCCCTGGAATCCTCCACGCGATGTAGGTGTGCCTTGATCCTGCTATGGACGTGTCTCATCCTGTACCCTATATGTTGGCATTTTACCCATCATTAACTCATAGCTTCGAAAATTGCACTCATCATGGCCTACAGAATTACAGAAATAGCAGAATAGTTGTTGGGGAGTTTGTACAAACTTCTGCAATAAATTGCAATTGTTAGTTGATTGTTTTCCTATTATTTGGTAGATAGCACACCATGGCACTACATTGTTACTTGATCTAGCATAATTTTCTAGCTTCAGGGGGATAGGACCTCCCCCAATTAGATAGTTCTGATATGCTAGGCAATGATCCTTGTCATGACCATTCCCTTTGCACTTTAAGCACCACACTTCCGGATGGGTCTCATTTTTTACCTCCTTTCCCGTTTTAAGATCCTGCAACTCCATATGTAGGCTAGCCAACTACGTCTAAATCTGTTGCACTCCTAGATCCATATCTTGAATAGGTGAAGCCTCCAATTTCACAACAAGTTCCAGTTCTTTAGCTTGCCATCCAAGCTTCTACTTTGAAAATGGTTATCTCAAATGAGGTAACAACGTAGCAATATACCATTCCTTATATTGCTCATCTGAGATCTATAGGTTAGCCTGTTGTAGTAGACATTTCAGACTTTGATCAATATCCCATGCAAATTCATTCACCTTCTGCTTAATTTCTATGACCTCTGTTTGGCCAATTTAGTGTCCTTAAATTTTCAATCATAAATTATCAACCAAGGCAGGTATACTGATGAAGCACAGGTGCACTATATGTGTTAGAAGTTATTTTTATGTCGTTATGTTCTTGTTAGGCTCTAAACTTAAACTTAGTATGGAGATGGTATCGTTAATTCTATTAGTGTCTTAATCCCTAAAGTTGTCAGAATTTCATAGGTGTTATTCTCTATTGATTCAGTTTATGGATGATATGAGAGTGATTCTAGGTTTACTTGTGTTAGACTGTTTTGGATTTTTGTCTTGAATTTTTATGTTGCAGCCAAATCTAATTTAATATGTGTAGGAGAAATCTATTATATCAAATTGTAAATGAATAATGTTTGAATTTAAATGCTAAGGAGAAGGCTCTCACTCTTTTACTTATTTGATTTCATCCAAACAAGACATTCTAAACAACGGTTATGCTATGAAACAAAACAGTTGGACTACACTATAAGAAAGCAAATGAAAATGACCACACTGTACCAGATAAAAAGCAAATCAAATGGGAGAGTTAAAATAGGTATAAAGCAAAGGAAATTTCTTATGAATACAGTGATTCAATGGTGAACTCATCATACTGCATTTCTTCACACAAAACAGAGTATTTAAGTAATGAAAGAGATCTAAGTGCAATCAATTAAAGACTTGTTATTGGTCGTAGGGGCCCTCCACAAATCAGTCGAAAATCTCCAATCAATGCACTATATAGAAAACATAAAACCAAGTATATTACTTGCAAAATGAATCTCAACAAACTGTTCTAAAAAATTACATAAATTGGCGTGCACCCAAAACACAGAGCAGTCATAGTTTTTATAATAATTCTTCGGCATAACAGTATGAGCATTTGAAGCCTAAATATCTTTATTTCTATCAAAATATATTGCTAAATAATCGATTTGATATTCGAAAAATCAAATTGATAAGATTTCGTTGAAACTCGGACTCAGTCCTGACAATAATCTTGTAGTTGACTTTTGGGGTTGACCATTTTATCATGTGACCTTCTCGATGAATTGGTTCGAGGGAATAGGAAGGAATCCATGAGGGAACTATTGCTTATCCATCTGTATCTTTCTTCATTGATCTGGATCTTCTGAACCCTACGAACAATGGTGGCAACTGCATAAATCCGGATTAGCTGCAAAAACAGATAAACTCTGTAGCCGAATGCATACTTTAACAAAGCAATAAGGTATATAGAAAAACATGAAGAAGAAGACATGTAAATTCTTACCGTTAAAAAAACCTTGTGTCTATTTCATTATTTAGGTGATAAGTATAGGAAAAAGGGAAGAAATATAGGCAAAAATGGATGCCAAGGTAAGACAGTCCCTGGAATCTACATTCCCCCATGTTGGAGGTTATGTATGTCCTCATACACTTCATCATTGTTAGTCACTTGTGCCTTCTGATCATCACCTCCAAGATTCACTTTCTTCTTCTTTCTGGCAACTATTGGCATCCTTGGTTTTCTCATGAGAATTTTATATTTTAAGTTGATAATTTCTCTTTGTATTGCCCTATTTTCCTTCTTCAGCTTTATGTTCTTTTTGTACCATAAACTCAAATGAAGGATGAGATTGTCACTTTTTGCAATTTGGATCTCACTTTGTGCCTTCAATGCCTGATTCTCATTCTTGAGATATATGTTCAATGTCTCCAACTCGAAAATCTCTTGCTTTAAAATGTTTGAGACTGAAGGTTCTTGTGGTTAATTGAACTAATTCTTCCCTTCTCCGGGACTTTGAATTGTTTCTTTAGTTGTTGTCTCTTTTCTTTCCAATGACTCTATGTATTCACAAATATCTTGTCGAATAGGGTCAACATCCAAACAATGCACTAGGCTCCTTAGAGGTGAGCTGCAAGGTGGTGGTGACACTCTCGGTGATGATTTTGGTGATCCTCTTGGAGAACTTTCCGGGTTTTCAGTTGGCTCATTTTCCTCGAGATCAATGTATTCAATAGATTTTGAGACTTCTTGTTGCACTGTGCTCAACTTGTACTCCTCCTTAGTCCTAAGGTTTGTAATCCCTATGCTTTCCTTCTTTTGGTTTCTAACTTTTCTTCTTGAGGAAGGGTCCTGGTTTGTGGTAAATCCTTTGTTCTTTTGCTAGCTTTCTTTCTTCTAATATTTCCCTTTTTCATTTTCTGCAAAATATCCACTATGGGTAGTTATTCTTCTAATAATTTTGGTTAAGTCTGGGGTTCTTGTTCTTTTATTACTTCTATTGATCTCTTTCTTCCTCTGAGGGTCCTATTGTTGCTAGCTTGTTCTGGAGATCTTTCTTCAAAATGGTTTCTCACCAGAAAATTTTCCCAGTTATCCCCTACACTCTGAAGATGGAATTCAACCAAGATCTTTATCAATCCATGATGATACATGGTATTTTCTATAAATTGGATTCTCTTTTGAATGTTTGTGGACATTTTCTTGAGACTATACAAGAGATAATGAGGAAGATTCATCTAGTGATCTTCAAGAAAATGCATCATTATCATAACATGGTAAAAATACATATACCCAAACCGACCCTCACAAGTGCCAAATTTTTGAAGTATAAGTAGTAAATCTCTCCATTTACTCTTAAGGGTTGTACTAGGATTACCTTTCTTGAAGACAGCGGTGTCCATATTTGGATTTTTCAGGAAAACCTTCCAATCTTCTCCATTAATTCCCCTATTCTTGAACCATTTTTCTCTGCTCCTAGGTAATTCAGTAGCTTCTGTGATCATGGAGTCCATTATGGTGATCTTAATGTCTCCTATTTCAGCTTTTGTTCCATCAAACGAGCGTGCAAATGTCTTTGTCACTTCACTGTGAAAATCGTCGAATTTTTCTATGAACTGCAACCATTGTTTCTTTTGCAACATATCCCTCCAAGAATTTCTTCCCTGCTAGCTCGGTTTGGAAAATGACACCCATTCTAGAGGATGCTTTGCCTCAAATATTGGTTACCTTGACAAGAGAATGGTGTTGGTAAGGTTTTACTTAGTGGCAGAAGGATGGAGTGGCTATGAGAGTTCAGAGAAGTGTAATAACAGGTGGATTATAATAAGGGTTATAGGAATGAATCTGACCGTTGGGGTGCATTTAAAATGATGATTTGGTGATTACTTCAGCGGATTCGGAATGAGGACGTGACATGACTTTTAAGTGGTGGATTATGATGTTTTGATATGCAACCATCACTCTTAAATTGTAATGATTTCGTTTTAATTTTTTTTGGCAGCACTATGTCTTCTTAGTCATATATGAAATATATCAATCCCTATTTCTAAATTAAGGTAGCACATACATGTGATTCACTTTTTTGACCTTGTTTGTTGTTCTGAGATCTCTTGCAGGTACTTTTCTTTTTCAATTGTCCTTCAATTCAAATCACCAAGTGTCGCTGTAGGCTTCAAAAAAAATTATTAGGCTATTAAAACTTGTCTTAGCTATAGAAAATTGTCCAAGCTGCGAAAAGTTGTTGATTCTGCAGCTGAGAAAAAAAAACTTTAATAAAGGAACTTTGTTATTTTCTTTTTGAAAATAAAATTTGAAGTGCCAAAAAAAATTGGTTTTCACTCTAAGTTTTTTGTATAAACATGGCAACAGCATGTTGGTTTTCATGTTTATACCTTCTTTCTTTCTTTCTTTTTATTATTATTATTTTTATTATATTTAATATATATATTTTTATATATTATATATATATATATATATCTTTTTTTTTTTGTTCTTTTTTTTTAAGTAAAACTGAGTAAAAATTTCTAAGGTGGAAAAGAAGAAGAATTCTTCTTGACCATCTTTAGTTCTGAATTATCTTGGAACATTTTAACAAATTCATATTTTCTCAATGGATTCTGGTAAAGTCTGAGTCGATGCCCATTTACTAATAGAGGAATTTTCTCTTCATCAATAGTTTTGATTCTAATTGCACCATTTTCAAAGACACTTTCAAATTCATAAGGTCCAAGACAATGGGTTTGGAATTTTCGTTGAAAAATTTTAAACTTCGAATCAAAGAGTAATGCCCAATCTCCTGGATGAAATTTCCTTTCTTTAATGTACTTATCATGCCATCTCGATCTCTGTTGTTGAACTAGGCTAGTTCTCTAGAGAACTTCTTGTCTATTTCATCAAGCTCATTAAGTTGTCTCATCCTTTGCTTCTGTGCTTCTGATAAGTCAAGATCTAACTGGACTACTGTCTTATAGGTCTGGATCTGGAATTCTATCGGAAGTAAGATTTTCTTCCCATAAACAAGTTCATAGGGAGTATGTCTTGTAGTATTTCTCCATGTAGTTCTATAGGCCCATAAAGCTTCTAGAAGCTTTTCCACCCAATCCTTTCTCTGTAGATGTATAGTCTTGGTAAGGATTGCTTCAATCACCTTATTTGTGGACTCAACTTGTCCATTGGCTTGTGGATGGTATGGAGTGGACTTCCGGTGTTTGATCTTGTATTGCTCCACAAGCTTCTACACTAATATGGATGTGAACTGTGTTCCTTGATCTGTTACAATTTCTCTTGGAACACCAAAACGAGTGAAAATATCCCCAAAAAGAAATGATACTACAGCATTTTCAGTAGCAAAAGGAAGTTCTTTAGCTTCTACCCATTTAGTGACATAATACGTACATACCAAAATATACCTCTTTTTCTTTGAAGGTGGTCTGATTGGTCCAACAAAATCTAGTGCCCACTTCTCAAATGGTTCAATGAATACCTGTGGTTGCAATGGAATTTCATTTGAAAGAGTGGGTTTTCCCATTCTCTAACAACTGTCACATCTCTTAACATTTTCTTTAGTGTCCCTAAAAATGGAAGGCCAATAATATCCTAAAATCAAGATTTTGTAAGTAGTTATTCTGTCAGAAAAAATGTCCCCCACATGGATCATTGTGGCAAGCTTTAAGTATTTCTAGTATTTTGTCCTCTCGAACACGTCTTCTGATGATGAGATCTAGTCCTGTCTTGTATAAGTCTTCATTTATCCATGAATTAGATGTGCTATTGTGGACTATTCTCCTCTTTTCTCCAGGAGATAAATGAAATGGCATTTTTCTTGTAGCTAAATAGTTAGAAATATCTGCATACCAAGGTGATTTAGTAGATACTACAAAAATATATTCATCAAGAAATTTATCCTCCACAAGTTGATCGTTATTATCATTCCTGCCTATCTAGAATGGTTATGTTGAATTCTTGTAATAGTAAGAGCCATCTGGTTATTCTTCCATTAGTAACTGGTTTATTCATTAGGTATCTAATGGCAGAATCGTCTGTGTGAACAAAGTTTCATAGCTAGTTATGTAATGTCTGAATTTATTAATGGCATGAACTATAGCTAAAAACTCCTTTTCAGTTATAGTATAATTTAACTCTGCGAGAGTTAAATTTTTACAAGTATAATAGATTGCATAAGGAGTAAGATACTTTTGTCCTAACACAGCTCCTAAGGCTGAATCTGAAGCATTCGTTGAGATATGGAAAGGCAATTTCCAGTTAGGTCCTTTTAAGATAGGTGCTTCAGAAATTCTCTTTTTCAGAGTTTCAAAGGCAGCTTGACATTTAGAATCCCGATTGAATTCACAGTCCTTGGTAGGAAATTTAAAAATTGGGCATGCAATTTTTGTGAAGTTTTCTATGAATCTTCTATAATATCCAATAAAAACAAGAAAACTTCTAATATCTCATGAACAACTTGGCACTGATAACATAGAAATGACTTCAACTTTAGATGAGTCTACCTTAATTCCATCTCCTGAAATATGGTTACCTAAAACAATTCCTTCGTTAAACATCATGAAACATTTTTCATGGCTTAAAGAGATATTTGTTTCTTTACATCTTATTAATACTTTTTCTAAATTCTCCAGTGCTTCATTCAAAGAATCCCCATAAACTGTGAAATCATCCATGTACACTTCCACACAATCATGAATAAGATCAGAGAAAATTCTGAGGACTGCTCCTTGGAATGTTGCTGGAGCATTGCATCATCCAAAGGGAAGTACTCGGTAAACATAAGCTCCCCATGGACAAGTTAATGTGGTTTTATCTTGATCTTCAAGGGCTACCTGAATCTGGTTATATCCACTGAACTCGTCCAAGAAGGAAAAATACTTTTTTCATGCTAATGTGTCTAAGACCTTATCTATAAAAAGGTAGTGGAAAGTGATCCTTTAATGTTGCATTATTTAATTCCCTATAATCGATGCATACTCTCCATTTTCCATTTTTATTTGGAATGATTACTAGGGGTGAAACCCACTAATTGTTGGATATCGAATAGATGAAATTTACATTTAACAATTTCTGCAATTCCTCCTTAACAATTTCTTTTAAATTCGGGTTCATTCTTCATTGAGGTTGTCTAACCAGTCTTGCATTCTATGCAATGTAGATATGATGTATGCAAGTTTTAGGATCAATCCCTCTCATGTTAGTGTATTCCCATGCAAAAGTAGAAGAATGTTTCTATAAAATTTCTATCAATTGATTCTTTTGTAATTCTTCCAATTTTTCATTGACATTCAAGGTTTTACCTGGAAAGATTTATATTGAAGAATTCCCAAATTTTTCCATGGAGAGAAATGATACCTATTAAGATGAGAGATACTCATTTCAACTACGATCATAATGCGAGGAAGACTCATTATTTTCCAGTAGGTTTAGAATTTGGTCTTCTTCTCTTAGTTGTTCAGTAGTAAAAATAGGTTGTATATCCTCTTCATCTTCTATCCATTCTTCATTTTCTGTGTCTATTGTTGTTCTTGCAGGAGGGTATAATGTAAATTTCTTTGTAGAATTTCCATATGAGATAAACATGTCACCTGATCTACAACCAATGAAAGCATCAGCTGTGGCTAACCAAGGCCTTCCTAGAATTAATGTATGTCCTCCTAAATTATTCTTGGGTGTCAGGACCATCAAATCCACTGGATACTCCCAAGAATCTAAGGATACACAAACATCTTCAAACACACCATCAAGTTTAATCACAGACCTATCTACTAATTTCAATAAGGTTGGTGTGTATTGAAGATAAGGAAGCCTAAGTGTGTCCATAACTTGTTTACTCATTATGTTTATGGTTGCTCCTAGATCAATCAGTGCGTTTGGTATTTCAGTTTCATTGATGTGAATTTTTACAATGGGGCTTCCTGGATCTAAATATTTTTGAATTGTCGTCTTCCCCATCATAATGTCTGCAAATTTTCCAACTAATTGAATTATTTTTATGTCTTTTCTTTTTCTTCCTGATCTTTGTGTACTTAGTTCCTTAATTTTTTTTGCAAAAATTGGTCTTTCTTTTATGGCTTGTAAGAAAGGAATCTTAATATAGACATTTCTTAATTCATCCATCATATTGTAGTCAAGAAAGATAATTTTTTTTTCTACTCCATCAATTTTCAACCGTTCAGGGAAAGGTGGTCTAATTGATATCGAGGGTTGTTCTATGATGGGAGTATTTATTGGAACATTTTCAGTTTGTTTATTCTCTTTTTGAGGGAGAGAGGTCTCTCCTTCTTCTGATTGGTTTTTGTGTTTTTGAAGATTGGGTCTCGTTTCTTGTAGGACAATAGGGGGTTTTCTTTGTAACACTCTTCCAGACCTTAATTGGACATTATTTAGGTCTAGCGGAGTTATTACATAAGTTTGAGGATTCTGCCCCTCCATGTTGTACACAAGTTGTTGTGGTATTTTATTAGTAGTATTCAGAAGTGGTTGAGCGGGTAGTTGATTTGGTTTTTGTGGAAATGGTAGGGAGAGTTGTGGGTTTTTATTCTGAACTTGAATTTGCGGTAATTGGTTAGCTTGGGGAATTTGACTATATGGAGGTAGAAATTGTGGCGGAAGATAGGATGGTGAATATTGTTGATATTGAGCATAAGCTCCATAAGGATTTTTCCATCCTTGATTCCAAGATTGTGACTATGGCTGAGCCTAAGGCTGCCAAGTTGGATTCTAATTATTTTGTGAAGACTGAGCAAATTGTTGTGGTCTGAACCCTTGTGGTTGATTTGGTTGGGGGTTTTTCCATTGTCTCTTGGCTATAAAGTAAAGAGGATCTACTTGTTCTAGTGTTCCTTCATCATTAAATACAGCCATGAGACCTGGTAAAGAAGGACATTCCTTCGTATCATGATTATCTGCAGATATGACACAAGTTTCTATGGATTTTGAATCTAAGGGACACTCTCTTAGAGCATGTTTCTTTCGACATTTAGGATAGAAGATAGATAATGCAACATTTTCATAATTTTGCTTGTTTTGTATTTTAAGGGTGTCTATCTGCTCACTTTGGCTCCCTAAAATATCTGTCTTAAAGGTATCAAGCAAATTTCCTAATTCTGCCCTGTTGACTTTCCCAGCTACAGATTTATTAATTCTTGACAAGAGAGGGTCTCTAGGACTCCTCCCAACTCGTGCTTTACCCCTTGAGATATGTACACATAAATCAAAAATATCTGCAAATGGTAGTTGGGAAATGTCTCCTTTCCCAGTTAGGTTAGGGAGATCGATCCACTCATCTTTAATAGCTCTGAGTAAGAGGGATTTTAAGGTTTCCTCATCCAAATTGTCCATTTTTTCTCTTTTAACATTGTAGACATATCTTTCTACTAAATCTTCAATATTTTCATCTTATTTTTGTGTCATTTTGAAGACTTCATCTTTAAGGTTACTAGGCATACAATAATCTCTATATTTGCCTAAGAAAGCCTCTTTCATTTGTCCCCATGTTATTATAGAATGCACTCCTAGACTTATCAACCTTTTTAATGTTGAGTCTTTTAGTGTAGAAGGGAACAATTTTATTTTTTTAGCATATGCAGATAGTCATATGATCTACATAATACTTCAAATTCGAAAAGAAATGTCTATGGGTCTTCATTTCTTTTTCCGTGGAAATTAGGAAGAATTGAGGGTGATATATTTTTCATTGCGAGGGTTGTATCTTCATCAATAATAGGAAATCTAGAATGATCTTGGTTTCCTCTACCTCTACCCCCTCCTTTGTTCCTATCTCCACCTCCTCCTCTACCTCTACCTCTACCTACTCCAATCTTATTTTCCTCACCATTGACATTGTGTACCTCTCCTTCCCCTTCTTCAGCCATGATAGATTCTTCAGAAGTAATATAGCATTATGCCTCTATACTACTAGTGTAACCCCTTATTGTTATTAGTACAACCCCCTTATTATATTGTTGTACCCATGTAGTCCCCATAGATACTCATTATTGTTATTATTGTGCCCATACATTATTATTGTTATGTCGGCTCTGATTATATTATGAACCCTTAGACTCCTATATATAGAAAGGAGGTCTTGTCATTTGTATCATCCAAGAATCATTCATTTGTGTAATGTAAAGGAGGTTGCCCCCTCGAAGAGGCTGAATTCTAAGGCGTTGATCTATCTTTTCTATCTTTTTATGAGCTAGTTTCATAACATTTGGTATCAGAGCTTTGGATTCTAAGGTTTTGCTGCTCCAAATAGGTCATAATATAATCAGAGCTTACATAACAATAATAATGTAAGGGCACAATAATAACAATAGTGGGCATCTATGGGGACTACATGAGTACAACAATATAATAAGGGGGTTGTACTAATAACAATAAGGGATTAACCTAGTAGTATAGGGGCCTAACATGCCCCTCTCATTCAAAAAGTTTTTTCCTCAACGCTTGAGTAGTTCTTGATGCTTCTATATGAAATTCTTGTCCTTTCATGTGAAATATTCAACAGGTAAGTTCTTCCACTTGATGAGATGCTACGAAATCGATCAATTTCAAAGCATCTCATCAAGTGGAAGAACTTACCTGCTGAAGATTTCACATGGAAGGACAAGAATTTTATACAAAAGCATCAAGAACTACTTAAGCGTTGAGGACAACACTTTTTGAAGGAGAGTGGCATGTTAGGCTCCTATACTACTAGTGTAACCCCTTATTGTTATTAGTAAAACCCCCTTATTATATTGTTGTACCCATGTAGTCCCCATAGATGCCCACTATTGTTATTATTGTACCCTTACATTATTATTGTTATGTTAGCTTTGATTATATTATGACCCCTTAGACTCCTATATATAGAAAGGAGGTCTTGTCATTTGTATCATCCAAGAATCATTCATTTGTGTAATGTAAAGAAGGTTGCCCCCTCGAAGAGGCTGAATTCTAAGGCGTTGATCTATCTTTTCTATCTTTTTTTGAGCTGGTTTCATAACATATAGTGTTTTTCTAATTCTTCTGGTTCCTCTATCAATGGTTGTTCAAAATAAGTTTCCTGCTCCTCTTCTTCACCAAGAACTTCTAATTCTTCTCCCAAAATTTGTTCACTAGTGGAGGATAGAAAAATTACTCCTGTAGTTGGGGATGTAGGATTTTCTTCAATTATAGCTTCAGTAGAGGAAGTGGGTGAAGTTCTGGATTGAATTTCTGATCTTGAGACTTCAATAAGTCTTTTTTGACCTCTAAATGGGATTCAGGTTTGAGTAGGTGGTGTGGAATCTCGAAATCGTGGTGAACTGAGTGGATTTGTGGGAATTAAACTTCTTCCTCGCCCTACAAATATACCTCTAGAGTCTCTAACCATATGCATATCATGTTTTAAATTAATTATTTTTTTATTAGCTTCTATTTGTAATTCCTCGGCAACGGCGCCAAAATGTTTGGCCAATTTAATGTCCTTAAATTGTCAATCATAAATTATCAACCAAGGCAGGTATATTGTTGAAGCACATGTGCACTATATGTGATAGAAGTTATTTTTATGTCATTATGTTCATGTTAGGCTCTAAACTTAAAATTAGTATGGAGATGGTATCATTAATTCTATTAGTATCTTAACCCCTAAAGTTGTCAACGAATTTATTAGGAGTTATTCTCTATTGAATCAGTTTATGGATGATATGAGGTGATTCTAGGTTTACTTGTGTTAGACTGTTTTGGAATTTTGTCTTGAATTTTTATGCTGCAACCAAATCTAATTTATTATGTGTAGGAGAAATCTATTCTACCAAACTGTAAATGAATAATGTCCTAATTTTATTACTAAGGAGAAGGCTCTTACTCTTTTATTTATTCAACTTCATCCAAACAAGACATTTTGAACAGTAGCTATGCTATGAAAAAAAACAGTTGGACTACACTAAATAGAAAGAAAATGAAAATGACCACATTATACCAGATAGAAATAAAATCAAATGGCATAGTTAAACTAGGTATAAAGCAAAGGAAATTGTTTGTGCATACAAAGATTCAATGGCGAACTCATCATACTACATTTCTTCACACAAAACAGAGTATTTAAGTAATGAAAGAGATCTAAGTGCAATCGGTTAAAGACCTATTACTCGTCGTAGGGGCCCTCCATGAATCAGTCGACAATCTCCAATTAGTGTAGTGTATAACAAACATAAAACCAGTCTATTACTTGCAAAACGAATCTCAATAAATTGTTCTCAAAAATTACATTAATCAGTGTGCACCCAAAACACAGAGCAACCATAGTTTTTATAATAATTCTTTGGCATAATAGTATGAGCATTTCAAGCCTAAATATATTTATTTCTATCAAACTATATTGCTAAAAAATCGATTTTCTATTTGGAAAATCAAATCAATAAGATTTCGTTGAAACTCAAATTATGTCCCGGTGATAATCTTGTAGTTGACTTTTGGGGTTGACCATCTTATCATGCAACCTTCTTGATGAATTAGTTCGAGGGAATAGGAATGAATCCACGAGGGGACTATTCCTTATCCATCTGTATCGTTTTTCACTGATCTGGAGCTTCTGAACTCTGTGAACAATGGAGATATCTGCAGAAATATGGATTAGCTGCAGAAACAGACCAATTACGTAGCCGAATGCATACTTTAACAAAGAAATAAGGTATATAGACAAACATGAAGAAGAAGACATGTAAATGCTTACCTTTAACAAAACCTTGTGACTATTGCATTATTTAGGTGATAAGTATAGGAAAAAGGGAAGAAATATAGGAAAAAAGGGATGTCAAGGTAAGATAGTCCTTGGCCTCTACAACCTCAGTCACATATTAGGCTTAATACTTTGGCTTTCTGAATTCATTATTCAGTGCATCTTTTGTGTCCTTTAATGACATAGTTGGATGAGTCATACTGTACTTAATATACCAACTTATCTCCCTATCTTGCTATGTTGTGACCAATTGTGCTTTCTTCATATTGTCATCTGTTATATGTTGTGACTTCCACACAACATCTGCTACAAACCAGAATTGATCAGGGTATTCTATCCCAGACCCTTGAATATGGGCATCTTCATAGTGTTCACCATATTGAATAGCGTAGGTGGAGGTGTAGGTGGAAGTGGAGGCATAGGTGTGTGAGGTGGAGGGGATGGCAGAGGTGGAGTGGATGGATGTGGAATTCCCGCAGTGCCCTAATCTACCGACTGTGGGCCACCTTTGGGATTCTTCGAACTATTACCTTGTTCTTTGTTATCAGATGCTCCCAACAGAGGATTGTACTCAACAATTGTATCTATATATTTTCTGAATTGTTTCCCACTTCATGTAGCTCCCGTTGAGCCTCTTCTAAACATCAATTTGGTGGCATAACTCGTTTCTCGCACAATAGCATTTTAATCCAAGTTTTCAAAGACTTCAGATACTTACCTCTTGGTGTTGCCATTGTGATATAGGTGTTTTCCTTTATGGAAACTCTCTCAGATGACAGTTCACAGTGCAGCTGGTTAACATCAAGGGATTATAGATCAGACTCCAAAGAATGAAGAAAGAGAGGTATACATTGGTTCACTTTGTCCAAGAAGAGTATACACGCGGGTTAACAGAACAAAAGTAGCATATAACGTATACACGCACTTTCATAGGAGGAAAAGCGTGCACATGTTGGAAAACCAAGTATTTGATCCAAGGTATTGGTCCAAGGTATTTGGTCTGAGGTATTTGGTCCAAGGTATTGACCCTAGGTGTTTGGTCCAAGGTATTGATCCTAAGTGGTTTTGGTCCAAGGTATTGAGAAATTCCTAAGAGTATATAAGTAGGAGAAGATTATTAGGCTGGGTGTGCAAGCAATAATATTATAAGGAATACTTCTATCTGAAGTATATTTTATGTTGCACGGTTATGTTTGGGACTAGATCTAAAATATTCATGTGCACCTTGAGTTCAATATTGGATCAAGAATCATGAGACTTGAAATGACTTATTCTTGAATGATCTGATATTGGGTGAGACTAGATCTAATGTTTTGCGCCTGCTCTATTCGTTATCTATCATGATTTGGGTTTGTCTGAAGTCTAGAATTGTAGCAAAGTTCTGAGTCAATATTTGCATATCTATACGCACGTTCGTCTCAACCAAAGAGCATATACACGCAAGTTCGGTTCTTTCAAGTAGAGTATACAAAAGAAAAGCTTCTTTTCAGATCTGATTGATCTATATGATAAAATTATGTTATTTTACTATTGTCTGTCAATGAAGTCTTCTTAGATCTGAAAGTAAAACTGAATGCATAAGGAGGTTGGCATTTGATTGATTGATTGTATAAGTGAGAAGGAGTGATCTCTATCCCCGCCTATGTAAAGATCTAAAAGTTGACAGTAGATATTCAGAATATTGATAGCTGGTACACACTTGATTCAAAAGTTTATGTTTGTAGTAGTTTTGAAGGTCTACGCAGGTTCAATTAATGCAAGTAGTGTATACATGCAGTTTGGGTGCATCCAAGTAGCGTATACACTCTAATGCATGATTTTTTAGGTTACAGCTAATTCTGAATGATGATGCAAGGTTCTAGGTTCAGCACAGTGTTCTGGTGTCAGTGATCTTATTGTTATTTTCTGAATATTGGTTGATGCAGTTTAATTTTTAAAAGTTATGATGGGTCCAGTGTGAAAATTTGATGAAACGTGGCCTTCATATTGTGGTGTTGTGATCCAGGAGTATCCAATCTGAAAATTTATGAAACGTGGTCCCTGGTGGAAGAGTGGAGTTTTTCTGTAGGCTGGCACCTACGTACTAATAAACATATTGGCTAGTACAAGAGCTAGGGGATTGTAGCTCCCTTCCAGTAGAAGCTGGAGAACGAGAGAAGGTTGTAACCTTCTGTAGGTAGAATCCTGCATACTGGTATGAGTCTACACTAGTACAAGATTGTAAACAAATTTTCTTATTATTAAAAGAAGACAGAGACGACAGCAGCAAGTGGTTTTTACGCACATTGGGTTTCCACCTTACATCTTGGTGTTCATGTGTGTTTCTTATGTGTGATTCTTTATTCTTCTTTTACTGCACTGTCTAATAAAACTCTGATATACTGGTTTAAGATCAACACATGGTAAATTGTCTAAATCACAAGTTCTCTAGATATATGCAGCTTTTCTTAATCACAATCGCGTGTACACACTAGTTCACTTCACTGAAGTAGCGTATATAAATCTGTTTGGGAAATAAAATTATTGATCCGATAATACTGATTCACCCCCCTCTCAGTATTATTTCCAACAATTGGAATTAGAGTAGGGCCTTGAGAAGAAGCTTGATCACTTGAAGGGAGATCCATCAACATGAATAATCAAGAAAGCATGGGATCCATTAGACCACCAATCTTCAATGGGAGCAACTTTATTTATTGGACAAAATCATGCAGCTCAAATCAGCCAAAGAAATATGGGACAAAATCGTTCTAAGCTACGAAGGAGACTCTCAGGTAAAACATGCTAAGCTTCAAACTCTCAAAATTTAGTATGAAACTCTTAAGATGCCTAGTGATGAAAGCATAACTAGTTACTTCTTATGTATAGATGAGGTTGCTAATTGTATGAAGAATCTAGGTGAAGAAATAAAGGAAGCTACCTTAGTTGAGAAAGTTTTGAGATCCTTATCTGCTAAATTTGAATCAAAAGTATCTGCTATAGAAGAAAAACAGGATCTGCAGAATATCACTATGACATAGCTTCATGGAATTTTAATTGCCTTTGAGATGAGAAAAGGAGGACCATCACATATGATAGAAGCCGCATTTAAAGCCTCCGCAAAAGGAAAGGAAGAACACAATGAATCAGGACATATTTCAGAAGAAGAAGATGAGATAAACTTTGTCAAGAAGCTTCAATGAGGTTCTAGAAGGTTTAGAGGTAAGCTACCCTTCAAATGATTTGCTTGTGGCAGAGTCAGTCATTATGCTGCTAGATGTCCTCATAAAGACACATATGAAAAAGGAAAGGAATATGCAAAAGGGAATAGAAAACAAGTTGTGAATAAAAGGATTTACTATACTTATGAAGATAGTGATGGTTTATCTAAGAGTGATGAAGATGAAACTGGACAAGATTACAGACTTCTCATGGCTTATGATAGCAATGATTTTTGGGATAGTTTAGAAGAGGATAGTGATGGGTTATCTAATAGTGATGATTATAGACTTCTTATGGCTTATGACGATGATAATTTTTGGGATGCTTTAGAAGAGGAAGACCTTCATGAAGAAGTCTCTAAACTCAAAATCTATTTAGAAGAAAAGAGTATGATTATAGATACCTTGACATACCAACTTGCTGAAAAGGAAAAACACAATGAAAAACTAGAATGTGAAATTGTGGGTCTAAGAAAGGATCTTGAGAAAACAGAATCTCTCAATCTTAGATTTGCTAAGGGATCATAAACATTAAATGAAATTATCAAAGTTCAGCGTTCTCCTCTAATAAAGACAGGTCTTGGATACACTGAAGAAGTATCTCAATCACAGAGCCGTCAACCTCCACAAAAATCTATCTTGATGTAGCAAAGACCAATGAACAGTATGACAATCGTCAGCAAAGGCATAAAGCTAATCACCAGGTAAATCATACTCAATTTACTCCAAGAATGAATAGAAGCCACAACCAACCTCAGGCAAATCATACTCAATTTTATCCAAAGATGAATATCAATAGAAACTACAATCACTAGGTTAATAGATTCGATAGTCGCAAGAACTTCTTTAATGGGCAATGTTTTTCATGTCATAATTTTGGGCAAAAATTTGCTACAATGCATTGCTTAAAAAACCATCATGACGAGAGAAGCACAAAATCAAAGGCATGTAACAGGAATCAAGAGAAGTTCCTATAATAACTTTTCTCCTCTTGAAAATGAAATAGAATGCTCAATCTGTAACAACTTTGGTCATGAAGAATCTGAATGTAGGAGCAAATTTTGACAAACTTCTCAAAAGGAGGAAACACCATTAAATCCCAAGATATGGAGAAGGAAAGAATCTCAAACAGAAAGATGTGGTATAACCTTGTATGCAGAAGGACAAGAAAATTAGTGGTACATCGAGAGTGGATGATCCAAACACATGACAGGTGACAAAGAAAAACTTCACTCATATAATGCCTTAGAAAAGGAAAAGAATGTCTCATTTGGAAATGACACTCCTGTTGTCATAAAAGGTAAAGGTTTTTTTTTCTTGAAAGAAAAGGTTAAAGATGGAAATGTTATGTATGTAGACAGTTTAAAGCATAACCTGTTGAGTGTCAGTCAAATGTGTGATCAAGGAAATGAAGTGGTGTTTTGATCAAATGGATGTGTTGTTCGTGAGCTTGATACAAGAGAGACCGTGATAAAAGGTACAAGAACTTGAAACAACTTATACATACTCAAGGGAGGACAACAATAGTGATATCTAAGAAAAAATGATGAAAATTTGTTGTGGCATAGAAGATTGGGACATCTAAGCTTTTCTCAAATAAGAAAAGCATGCAGACTCAAGGTTGTTCGTGGTCTTCCAGATATCAGCATCCCAGAAAATACAACATGCAAACCATGTCAAATCGGTAAGCAAACCAGATTTCACTTCATGGAAAAAGAAGGGTCAGCTAGTAAGCCTCTTGAACTTGTCCATACTGATTTATGTGGACCATCAAGGAAAAAATCACCTCGTGGAGAAAAATACTTTGTTTCTTTCATTGATGATTTTTCTAGAATGTGCTGGATAGGTCTTCTAAAGCATAAATATGAAGCATTTGAAAAGTTCCAAGCCTTCAAAGCCTTGGTTGAAAATGAATCAAATCGAAAAATCAAATGCCTCAGATCTGATCGATGAGGGGAATTTACATCGGATGAATTCTTCGACTTTTGCGAACAACATGGAATAAAAATGAAATTTTCCATCGCAAGGACTCCTCAGAAAAATGGTGTGGTAGAAAGAATGAACAGAACATTTCAACAAATGGCTTGAGCCATGCTAGATGAATCTGGAACTCCTGCAACCTTCTGGGGTGAGGCTGCATTCGTTGTCGTGACTACTCTCAACAAAGAAAATGTTCGGGTAAATAGCACTCAAACTCCACAAGAACTTTGGTATGGTAAGAATCCTACTGTAAAATACTTTAAAGTCTTTGGAAGCAAATGTTTTATCAAAAGGACTGATGAAAAACTTGGTAAGTTTGAACTCAGAGCAGATGGAGGTATTCTTCTTGGTTATTCTTCCATCTGTAAAGGGTATAAATGTTATAATAAAAGACATGGGAAAATTATTGAAATCAATAGTTGATGAAGCATGCAAAAATCCAAAACAGATAAAAATAGAAGATTATGACAATGAAGAAGATGGGGATTATTTTCCCATATCAAATCAAAATGATATTGAAGAAGAACCCAATGAAGCACCAGAAGAAGAAATAATGGTAGAAGAAAAGACTCTATCCAGGTATGTTCAGAAAAATCATCCAGAAACTCAAATTTTAGGGGAAAAAGAGGCAGGTGTACAGACAAGAAGAACCATTACAGGGACCTCAAGCCATCTAGCATTACTATCCTCCACCGAACCTCAAAATGTAAATGAAGCATGCAAAGATGAATGTTGGGTCAAGGCCATGGATGAATAACTTGAGCAAATATAAAAGAATGATACTTGGGAATGATCCAGGTGGATATTGGTTGCCACCCGCCAATTCCACTTGGACCCCCACCATTGCTTCTTTTAGTTTTTCAGTTTCCCTAATTGTAGCATAGTTTACTATTCTTAGTAGTTTTTCGGGTCCTAAACTTCTGGAGCCGTTTTGAGGCCCTAAACAATGTTTTTTTGGAAATCTACCAGCCAACGATTTTTTTTTCTAAAATCATCTTTTTCATCATAGTCCTCAAAGAGATCTTTCCAATGGGTTATCATGTGCATCAAACGGAGATAATATGACCAAGTCGCGACCCCGGGAAGTTGGTTGTCCAACTCACCCCAACAGGGCCCATAAACTCTTGGTGTTACATCTCCTCGGGTTAGGGTTTTAGTTGTTTAGGGTTTGCTCTTATTGTTCAATAATAAAAAGGCCCTTGAGCCTCATTGTAAGGCAATTTAGAGGCATGTAGCTACCACATCTCTTCTCAGAGATAAGCTACCATCGCCTTCGCTGGTTTATTTCCATTTATGTTTGTAAGCATATTTCAGTATTTTACATTAATGAAATGAAATATTATTTCCACTGCATCTCTATGTTTATGGT